>JAPSES010074353.1:0-10484 GCA_029822895.1 Maxillicosta whitleyi
TTACCCAATGTCCTGCATCGTTTATTAATTTATTATTTGAAATACACTATATATATATATATATATATATATATATTAGATTTTCCAGACATTAAGTTCAAATATACAAATCGTTTCTGGAGTACTGATGATGACAAGATGAAATGGTTGTTTGGTTCAGTTATAAATTCAGTGTATAAATTAGCATCATTTGTCTGTAAATCCTGGAAAAAGCAGCAGATGTGTTTGTTTAATTAGGTCAGTACATTGTTTTGTTTATATCTATTGTGCCTATTGTATGGTATTTGGTCTTTGGTTTATATATTTAGTGTCTTACAAGCCCAATGTAAAGGTTGGGACACAATAATGTCATTCATTCATTCATTCACTCATCCATGTACAAAGTGTTGGTGTTGGATCGGTTTGTCCAACCGTGGTAAAATCATCATCTGGACGCTGACAGGTGGGCTGACCTCTGATCAGATGCAGTTATGATGTTTTTTTGTGAATACACGTAGTGCTCGGGTTACGAACGAGTTCTGTTCCTACGCTGTCGACGTAGCCCGAATTTAAGTAAGTCGGAATTAACCCTTTAGTACCCCTAAATACCCCCTAAATCTCTAAATAACTATCCAAATAAAGTCAAAAATATGATACTTACTGCATGTACAGTATACAGTACGTATGTACAGTAATGGCGGACGAGACTCCAGCATCGTAAAGTCCAAATAATGTAAGTCACGTACGTCGTAACCCAAGGACTACCTGTATACATAAAGATTTCGTGAGTTGCGTTAAACATTTGACTCTACGTATCATCAAGGTGCGAAGCTTCAATGAACGAATATTATGACATATTTGTCCATTTTCGGTCGACCAGGTGACTTGATAAATGATGCCCTCGTGGTTTTACAGGTGTTGAAAGTGACACCCAAACTAAACTTCAGTCTGCGTTGATTTAGGAATGAGAATGTGCAGTTTCTTTGTCCACCTAAAAGACCTTTGTCTTTGTCCCAGTTAAAGTTTAATGGACGTGTACTTATGACCTGCGTCCAGAAACCAGAGGGAGATCAATGTTTGGCTTCACCTTTGGAGGGCCATCCCTGTGTCCATTATTACATGTACGCTCTAGTAATTAACTATATTTTTCTTTGATGTTTTATTTGGCACAAAGCTAAACTCTGGAAATTTAGATGGAGTTAAATGTGATTAACAAAAATCAAAGTTTTTATAAAATCTACATTTTTTTCCCTAACTTTAATTCTTTTCAGGCAGTGTTAAACAAGTTCATTGTAACTGTTCAGTCTGTCTGAAAATGCAAATTTTAATCATGCAGTTCATTGGGATTGAAAATTTAATCAAAATACAGCAAATTAACCAAAAACAAAAGAGGTGATGGGTATGAGCAGAAGGATGTAATCAGTGATGGTTGGACAGCTGAGCAGTCATATTCAGCTGCTTTTTCATCCGTTCTTAACTGGTTGAAATATTTTTTAAAAAGCAGATAAACTTTCAGAATTACCTCAGCCACTAAAAAATACATCAAACAGAAACTGACAGAAGCAGGAATAACTTCACTTCAACTTGTCCTGACATCATTTTTCACTCATTTCATGCCTGACAGAACGGACACGTCTGCCCCGTTGAGGAAATGACTGTTCAGGTTTGAAGCTCTTCGTCATCTTCTGCTCCTCTTCTTCGCCCTGAGCCGGACATCCCTCTGCATTTTTGTATGCATGCATGCATGTGTTCAGTGAGTTCTGGCCGGCGTTCAGCAGTTCGCATCAGGGATCAGCCCTGTGTTCAGGATGAGGAGAGTTTCCAGAGCTGAGGGGGCGAGGGAACGGATAAATGAGGAAGCGTTCAGGAAGTTAGGATGAGGAAGGACGCATCTATAATGTATACAACACATGAGGTCAACTGATGTCATCTGTAGGAAGGTTTGGTAAACTAGTGCCCCTACAGGCAGCAGGAGGAACTACACTGAAAAACAACACACTTTAACGTCTCCTAATGAAAACTACAAAAAACCAAAACATAAATATCACCTGGATTTAGCTTCAAAATAATCAAGCTTGTTTATTAGTAGTGATATGTTACATAATTTACTATCTAAATATAATATAGCTTGTTTTTTTATGATGATGAGTCAGTTATTTAGTTATTTCCTTGAAACAAAGCAAATTTTCTTGTTCTAATCATGACATAAAAAAATAGTTTCTTTAATCTCAGGTCAAATTATTTTCAATATCTAGACATAACAGTTGATTTTTAATAATAATTGTTTGATTATTTTGTTATTTCCAGGGAGCAAAATGTGTTTTCTAGTGACACTAGCTTAATTACTTTGTTAGTTTGAGATTTTAAAAAAACAACAACAAAAAACCTTTAATTTTCATATAACTGGAATGCTAACAACAGTGTTTCTTGAGATAAAAAGTAAAATATTTGTTTTATTTCCAGATGAATAAAGTAATTTCCTTGTGATAATGGGTTCATTTATCTTCAAACAACAAACCTTTCATCTTAAAAATAGGTTATTTCTGTGTTATTTCAAGATGATGATTGTTTATTTTTCTATTAACTGGTTAATTATTTTGTTAATTTGATATAAAAAGCATTATCTGGAGATAAGAAAGCTTGTTTTGTTGTGATACTGGGTTAATTATTTTGTAGTTTTGGCATCATAAGCCCTGGTTTCTCCTGATAACAGGTTCATTCAGTTCATATTGCTGTTGAGGGTTTGAAAACAAAGTGTCTGGAGACAAAATACTTGACATTTGTGCTTTTATTGCAATGTGAGGGAAGTTTTTACAGTACTTCATCTGCCCGAGTGGAAAATCTTTACATTAAGAAATGTAACTGCTGACTGAAGTCTACTGGGATTGTTTCCATCCTGTGTCGGATCCTCATCATCATGAAACAGCGCTGCTGGGCTCATTCTACATACTGTATTTTAACACAATGTTAATTAAATGTCAGAATTCTGCTGTCGGTGACCTTTAGTCAGCTGCCATCCTCATCCTCCGCCGGCTCCTGAATGTGTGTTTGCATCGTACTCCACCGAGGGGGTTGAGTTTGATGGTTTTTGCCTCTGTGGACACGTGTTGACCAGCGGCGCTGCGTCCAAACGTGTTGATGTTTATCATAATAATGGGACTGATTTCATCTCACTTTCACATCCAGCCCAAAGCGCAGCATATGTAAAACAACAGACAGAAATAGATGGGATTATTCAATATTTAATGAGCTAAATGAACACAGATGACCAGTGAAGAAGAAGAAAAAAACTTGAGTCAATCTTCTGTAGTCTGTTTTCTCCTTTTTTGTCTTTTATTTTGAAAGACCTACTTTCATCCCTTCTTTCCTTTTGATTCTCGAAGTATTCAGCCTTTACTTTTTCTTATTTTGAAACACTGTTGAGTGTTTCACTGTTGTTTTGTCATTTTTCATAGTATTCTCGTTTTATTTTGAAATTTCCATATTTTTCTCTTTCTCATTTGTTTTGTTTATATTGAAAGATCATTCTTGTCCTAACATTATATCTTTACTTTGAAAGATGGTTTTAGTTTGGGAGACCAGTCTATATTATAAGATTGTACATTTACTTCAAAAGGACAATTTCTTTTGCTCCTACTCACTGCTGTTTTTTATTTATTTATTTATTCGTGACACTGTCCTTTTAGTTTGAAACCCCCCAGTTTTTTTTCTTCTATTTGTGAGCCTGTTATTTTTTCCACTCTTCTTCATAGACAGATGTTTTTCACTTCTCTCTTCTTCATACCTTTACTTTGAAAGGCATCATTTTTTCCCTATTTGCTTCATTTTTAAATATTATTTGTTTCTCTCTATAACTTTCCATTTATTTTACAGAATATTCTTCAAAACACATTTTTTTAATTCAATTTTGGAACTTTCACTTGTCTTTGGATTTCCTCCTATTAATTAATTTTCTTTTATATCTTTTTCACAACATACTTTAAAACACTATCTTTTTTTATTGTTTTATTTGTCTTAAGCTTTCCTTTTGTTTTGAAGAATCTTCATTGTTTTTTCTCTTTATTTTTTTAAAGATCCATCTGTGTCTCTCCACTTTTACTTGAATTTTGATGGATCAGTATTTTTTTTTCTTCTTTTTGTTATAACATGGTACTTTTACTTTGAAAGCCCAAATCTGGAATTTTTGGAGGGAAATATAAAACACTTAACCATCTGTATCTTCATTTCCACATTATCGTCTTCATTACTTCCGTCTCTTGTTTGTCTTCGTTTTCCCTCTTTTCTTTCTTTTTCCTCATCTCTTTTACGGCTCATCTCCTTCTCTTCGTTTCTTCTCTCAGTTTGTTGACAGACCTTCAGAGACGATATAAAAATACAGACACAGACGCTGTTGTATTCTCGCCTCCTCCTCCTTCACTCTTCTTTTTCGGTCTCTCTGAAGTGAAGTTTCCTCTCTTGTTTTTGCTGTTGTCTCCTTTGCTGCTGTGAGACTTCGAAGGAGCCAAAACAACAGCGAACACCGAAACTCCTTCAAAATGAACAAATCCCTCCTCAGAACCAGACGGCAAGAAGAAAACCATAAAGACAGAAGAAGAAGAAGAAGAGAGTCGACTGGTAGCTGCAGACAAACATATGTAGAGTGTGTGTTACCACTGTGCGATCCCGAGCTCCTGCTGCATGGATGTCGCCATGTGATCTTCTGAAGGTTTTGTTGTTTTATTTTGGAGGAGCCGCTTGCCTTCCTCTCCTTCTCGCTGTCAGTCCTTCACTGTGGAGATAAAACACCAGAAAACACAACGGATGCTGTACAGAAATGTCACCACGTCCCTTTCGGCTGCGAAAGACTCGGCTTTTAATGCCGTGGTCTGAACAAGTGGGGATAGAAGTTAACAAGCTGAAACCAAAATACACAAAACAACAGCTGGAGTTTACAAAGATAACTGGAAATAATGCAGCTTAAAAACACACACTTCTGCACAAATACAGTCTGTCAAGTCCATTCCTATTTGGATAGTGACACTCATTTTCTAAACAATTCTCGTATTTACAGCAATCTAACTCTGTCCGATTAGTTTTGAGCATCTAAAAATAGTGCGATTGCATTAAAAATAATTGTAATTTCTAAACAGCTAATTTAATATTTTGGTTAAATCACTTAAATTAACCCATAAAGTCCCATTGCTACTTTTGTGGCAGTTTCAATAAAGTTTATTTCTGTATGTTGAACTTTTCTCAAGTGACTTATCATTACATTACTACTTACAAGGTATAGGCATGTATAGCAAAAAAGGACCTTGTCCAAGGGCCTACCTGGGATTGAACTGGCGACCTTCCGCACCAAAATCAGCGGTGTAAACCACTAAGATATCCAGTTGTTACATTATTATCATTTATTATAATGTCCTCTTCTGTAAAATGACGTATTTTCCTATATTTATTTCACTGATCATGTAGATATTTGTAAAAGGTCAGATAAAAGTTTCAATTTCACAGGGCTTTATGGGGTTAAACAACAATAAAATAAAAACAGGGGTCAAATATACAGTAGATTAATGAAATTAATTAATGTCCTGGGCATCCCCCGTCCTTAGACCCTCCTTCTCGGCAACGGAAAAACTCCAAAAACCCAGTGGGAAAAGATAAACATCAGAGAGAACCACAGTGAAGGACAGTTCCACTCCCATGGGCGGACAGGCTGTAAATGCAGCAGGACTGATGGAAGTTAAAGTTGGATAAAAGTTAAGGGTTAATATTTCAGAACCAGAGAAAACTGAAGAAAAAATGACTTTTTTTGGCAAAGACATCATCAACTGAACATAAAGCAAGTG
Source organism: Maxillicosta whitleyi (assembly GCA_029822895.1). Taxonomy (NCBI): domain Eukaryota; kingdom Metazoa; phylum Chordata; class Actinopteri; order Perciformes; family Neosebastidae; genus Maxillicosta; species Maxillicosta whitleyi. The sequence goes on from JAPSES010074353.1 coordinate 5,808, forward strand.
TCTCCATCCACTGTCATTGATCCGACTCTATGGGTTTTCACTGGTGATGGCAATGTTGTAGAAGATGACAGTGTTTCCATGGTAACTACAGAGCCTCTGAATGTCCAAATGGGTCTTATCTGATGACCATGAAAAGACGACAAAAGTGCAAACTGTACAAAGTTGCAGTACTTTATGTGAGTGAATACAGTGTGTGTTTTACCTTCGTTCTTTCTCCGTCCTACAGGTGACGAGTGGTACCTGTGCAGGTTGACTCTGAGCATGCCCAGTCAGGCCGACCTACAGTGGGCCATGTTTCCGTCTCCGTACCTGAGCGCCGTAGGTCCTGACGCAACTGCAGGATCTGTGGTCTATCGACTGTCGGCACGGCAACGGGACGGGACCGTGGGACAGGCACAGTTCATGCTGCTGGATGGTGAGTCTTTTTTAAAAAAAATTTTTTAATGTGAATTCATCATTTTTATTATTTGGTCATAAATATATGCACAGAAGCACACACATGGTCAACGTTTGGGTTTGGTTTCCAGTTTGTCTTTTAATGGTGTAGAGAATGAAAGTCGCTTTCTCTACTCATTCTTTAATGAAAGTGGAAATTAAAATCAAATCCTTGCAATTTTAGTCAGTGATGTCGAGTTAATATTTCAACAGGAGCATTCACACTGACTTAAGAAAAAGAAATGCCGTATAATTAGCAGTCTGAGTAAAAAAAAAAAAAAAGCATGAAATCTACATTTAAGATCTGTTTTTAAAATAGATTGAGTTCATTCCTGTTTGGCTGAGATGCATTTGAAACCACGATAACATATTCTATTAACTTAAAACTGAGACTGCAGTATAACAGATGGGAGGTGGAAAGAGACGGATGGAACAGAGGAGGAAGAAAAAAGAAAGGAAAGGTAGTGAAATGAGTGAGAGAGAAACCAAAGAAAAGGTGGAAAACTCCAGACTCAAAGGTGTTCCAGTTAAACAGACTGTGAACTGCTCTGAAATAACTTCATAAAACATTATCCTGAATTACAGGCTGAAAAATCATGTCAATAAATGCAGAAATATGAAACATGAATCAAGAGAAATGTGAGTCGCATCTTGACCTATGATACTTATTAAACCCCTTCAGTGAAAATCACTTATTACAGATATTTATGAAAACTCAGAGTAAAGTAGAGGGTTGTTATATCAGAAACAGAGAAAACTGAAGAAAAAAAAAAAACTTTTTCAGGTATCAATAATGGTAAGATTATCTGCTTTTTGACCTATAATATTTTGCAATTAAACCCATAAAGACTCATTACTACTTTTGTGGCATTTTTTCCCTGTTTTTAACCTTTTGTAAGTTATTTATCTACATTTATTATGACACCATCCTGTGCATTTTACATTTTGACTGTAAATCATGTATTTTCATATATTTAATTTCCTATATTTTATTACTTATATTTCTATTTTATTTGGCTGATGCTTTTATCCAAAGTGACTTACAAAGTACAGGCATATATAGTGTAAAGGGCTCACCTGGGATTCCAACTGGCAACCTTCCACACCAAAGTCAGTGGTGCACACCGCTAAGCTCATAGTAAATTCAAAGATAAGAAATGAAAAAGTGACTTTTTCCATCAAATATATCATTAACTGAACATAAACCCAATGTTTCCATCCACTGTCACTGATCCAACTCCATGGGTTTTACTGGTGAATAGATGTTGTAGAAGATGATGGTGTTTCTATGGTAACCACAGAGTCTCTGAATGTCCAAACGGGTCATATCTGCTGACCATGAAAAGATTAAAAAAAAACCTGCATTTTAAACCAATTATTTACATGTATTGATAGGATTAGTAGATCAATAGTTATTAAATATTTTAGATCAGTAGATGTTTTTGGTTTTTAGTGGATGTTTGGGTCTTTATGGCTTCAACACAACTTCAGCAGTTTTTTTTTTTTTTTTTTTTAATGTTTTATACCAGTAAAAGGTGAATCCATTTTGGCCTGTTTCACAACCAGTAAAATAAATACAATATATTTATGACAATGAACCAAAGCTAACCAGTTCTCTGTCACCACCTAAAGTTCCCTGAATGTTCATCACACCTCGTCTTGTGGATCTGCAGCGGATTTCTCACCTGTGTAGGTGGAGATTAGTGACATCAGTGAGTTTGCCTGCTTTTAAACATAGTTTTTGATGATAGATAAAGGATAAAAGAGACATATGACAGGCTGTCTACAACATCTCAAACTGTCACTTTTCTCATGAAACAATCATTTTGTTGATTTTTAGATCTCGTCAGGTGGCATCATAATTTGTTATTCTGTGGAGAGATCATCTAAAGCCTCACGTAATTGTTCTGAAAATGTTTTATTCACAAAATAGTGCTTTGTTTGGAAGTAGTAAGCCACTTGAGACCATATTTTGGAGTGATTCTCATAAAGAAAACATACTGCTTTATCTTATTTTATAAATATTTTGCTTTCTTTATGCTTCAATTTGAGGCTAAACGTAAAAAAAAAAATCTTTGAGTGGTTTATTCTGAGTTTTAACAGAGCTGGTAAGTGTTAAAATGTTCTTTGCGTCTCTGTTGTGATATTTCCACTCGATTTAAAGTCATTAAACATAGTGAGTGATCTCCAGTTTCCACACTTCCACCTGCAGAAAACCATTTTTGCTGATTTTTTTTTCCCCCTGGTATCTGTCATTTGTGAGCTCCTGTTCTTATCTCCTGCCTCGATCTGTAATTAGGTCCGCCGCTGCTCCGCGAGGCACTTTGTGACAAACCTGCTTTGTTCAAAGGAGTGATTTATAAATAAAATTTGACTTGTTGAATTTCAATTACCGTCGGGTGGGATGAGGGAGAGAAAAACGCACATAAACGGCATGAAGCAGCCCTGTTAATCGGTCCCCGGGGCAAAGAAAGCTCCCAGATTCAGGAATAATAGCAAAGTCTCTGGGGAGGCGATGAGTGGGAGGGTGGGCGGATGGGTGCCGGTGGCTGTGGATTTTTAATTTTTTATATATATTTTTTTATTTCAGTAGGGGAGAAGAAGAAGAAGAAGAGGAGGAGGAGGAGGAGGAAGAGTAGGAAAGATATTTTGAGAGCTAATTTCTAATGCTTTCAAATTAAGAGCTCCTGATTTCCCTTTGGCGTAATGTGACTACATGTGTACCAACGAATAATCCAATCATTTACATTAAAAACACTTCTTAATATCATGCCAGTATGGAAATACACTCGCACAGTGTGAGTGGAGCCAATTACTGACTTTAATGTGATTTCACTCAGTTGTAGTTACATTTATAGATGTGACAGAAGGATAGTCACGTCAAGGAGCTTTAATAAACTTTGTGCATCAGTAGACTTGATTACTTATATTGAGATATTCTTCCATTACTTATCATAATTTCCTGTAAGTATAACGTACCTGAAGGGAGGAGACACAACTGTATCTGTCAACTGTTATCTTCATGGATAAAGATAATCTCTGAAAAATGTATTAGCATAACTTGTGGAATGTTAATGTTTTCTCGTATTATAGATGATTATGGACTCAGCTTTGTTTTATACCTTCATGCCATGACACATTCTAAGAATTAACCTTATTCCTCCTCTATTTCTGAAGAAAACTAACCATAGTCGAATCACGTTTCCCTCTTTTTGGAAAATATCTCGCACACAAAAGAGCTTGAATTAGGCTACGTTCAGACAGGAGGTCTTAATGCGCCATTATATGTTTTGGGTGAAATCTGACTTTTTTTGTGTGCGCTTGTTCATATAACTCATTAAATGCGATTTCTGTCAGTTTTGAGTATGAACTGAATGCGACCCTAAAGTGATCCACATACGCAAAATAGGTCCTGATGTAATATATGACACACACATACATGCACTGTGTTTACGGAAGTATTTATATTTTTACCACTGCTTCTCCTGTAACGCAGAATTATGATGTTTGTCGCATTTCAATGACGTAAAGATCTGATAAATGCGACATCATTGTTCAAACTGAAGTCGCATTGCATAATCTCATAAGTTCGGATTTAGGACCACATGTGAAAGTGGCCTGGGTCGGATTTGTGCTGTTTAAACTGTCATTAACAGATCGGATACAGGTCACATATGGGGGAAAAACTGGATTTGGGCCACATTTACCTTTACATTTACAAATATTACACATGATCATATGACTTACTGAAGTGGTTGCAAGTCGCAAATGTTAATTTGTAAGTACGTTGTAGTTTTACCCCCCAATATGGAGAAACCAGTTAACTCTATGTCTATTGGATGCACATAAACTGGTGTTGAAACTGGGGTTTATTGACCTAAAATGGCACTGAAAACACAAAAGGAAATATTTTACAAAGTCACACATGGAAACTGTTGCATTCAGTTAAAGCTGCAGGGTCTCTATGGGAATGAAAAGTTATTAATAGCAGCTTTCTCCTCTTTGTCCAAATAAGTTGGTACGTAAATGTGATACTGTGGAAAAGCAAGGCTGAAACATCAATACTGTAGGAGCTGCCATTTTACTTTACAATAAAGTAGTAGAATAAATCTAACCAGTTAATTTAAACTTTCATTTATCTCAGACAGTTTTTTGAGTATCTTTTACCTGAAGTGTTTCGGCGTGAAACTTCAGCCTTCATCAGAGTGTCACCGAGGTGTTGTGGTGACGTGGTGAAGTTTC
>JAPSES010074356.1:0-10481 GCA_029822895.1 Maxillicosta whitleyi
TATAGCCTGGATAAAACAGCTGACAATGACACATAACAGTAACGTTAAATGACCCTTCAGAGGAAAGCTACAGGTTAGAGTCAAAACACGTCAAGGTAGAAAAAATATAAATCTGTCTGATGAAAAAGAAATTTTTATAAGTTCAGTCGACAGTATGAACCTAATTGGACTATTATTTGACTAAATCGTGTGTCCTCTGTGTCCCCCACCATTAAAAACAGGTAAATGTTTGTTAATTCTCCTAAACCACGGTGCTGATGAAGGTCTGGAGCTGCCATTTGCACATATATTGGATTCCACTGTACACACATTACTGTTTTTACATTTCTTTTTCTTACATGCTGTACATATTCTTATAGTGTGTTTTAGATTGTGTGCTCATGTTGTTTTTATACAGTTTTCCTTTAATATATCTGAGTATTAAAGTGCACTTTCCTAGCCACGAACTAACTCTAAATTTCCTTATGTGTACACAAAACGACAATAAAAATTCTTGAGTCTTGACGTCAGGATTATGGGCGTTACTTTGTAGCATCTTTCTTCCACTTCCACGGTAAAGATACTACTGTGAATAACTTATTTTCAGTCATCACAGGTCGAAATAGGCTAACCAAACGTCTTTAGTGCTGACAAATTTAACCATCCCCATAAATTTACTCAGTAACCGTATTAAAGCTACACATAACCAATGATATCACTATCATAATTTCACTATTAAGGGAAATTTACAGAATACACAAATCTGAAAAAGAGCATTTCTACAAACCAAACTAAAATTCCACTTTATGTCTTCTGCTTCTACAGTTAATTCTTGCATCTAATATGATACCAAGGAATCTCTAACTGCATTACTGACTGCCTTCCATGACGACGTTTAGGCAGACGCGGTAACCTTGATCGTGGAATGGCGCCTTTCAGCCAAAGTGCAAACGGACTGATCTGAATAATAGCTTAATATGCTGACAAAATAAACAGTCCTTTAAAGGTTGGACAGTTGTCTGAGACAACGTTTACCTAGAAACGTGTCTGAAAGCCAAACATTTGCTTAAGCGGACGGCTTAATAAAGCAAACTGTCTGAAAGATGTACATCTTCACATCGTGTTTTTTGATGTTGCCAGGCTGCTTCGGATACGTTCATCCGTTCCACCTCAAAACATTTCTAGTGCTCTGTTTTTAGTCATCAGATGTCCGACAAACTAAAAAAGTACTTCTTGAAAGCAACATATTTTTTTTTAATAAAAATCCTCCTTCTTTCCTGAGGAGTGCACTTCTCATCTGCCCACACTCAGCAGCCTACTTTTATTCTTTTTTTTCTATTACTGTGCACAAGATGCCTTGCCGACTGACTGCAGCAAAGTCCAGCAAGGGCAACAACAAGAAATCAATACCTAAAAAGGATGCAGGACACAGCAAAGCAATTTGGTGTGCCGCTGCATGTTGTGGACTTCAGTACAATCCGTCTCTGTTGGTGGTCTTTCTGTCTCCTCGTGGTGTTCAGGTCTCCTACTATCAGACGTGCTGATAAACACCACAACAGCAAATAAGGCTGCTTCTAAAGAAAACACGAGTTGTCTTTTTTTCATTTCACCAAGGCCACTGTACTGGCACAGCGGGAGGTTGTGTTGCAGAGGACTCTCGTAGCATAGTAAACAAAAAGGTGGATGCTGTTCTGTCTGTTCAATGGAGTGAAGACACATTATGTAACAAAGCCACAAACCAGACAGAAGAACCTGTAGCGTGAACTCTACAAATCACACAACTCTGTCATTTCCAAAATAAATTATTTTAATATCTTTTATTTTCAGATTTTATATAAACCTGAAATGTAGCTATTTTTTTTTAATACAGTAATACAACAAGTCAAAGCAGAGCAGGTGTCCTCACAGATGGATTGTAAATATTTTAACTATATTTATTAGCACACCAACACTAATACACCAGATTTCATGAAGATATCCACTTGATATGAAGAATGTATCATGTGACTCTTATGCTTTTAAAAGATACTTAAAACTGAATAATTTTCATGTTAAAAAGGTGCAACAATGTGCATGAACAGTAATCCTTTCATTCAAAGACAAAGAAAATAGTCAGATTTCTCTATATTGAATGTAATTGTTAGTTGCAGTCCTTTTCTAAACAGTATAAAAGGCATAATCCACTGACTTTCTAGTAATTTCATCTTCACAGACAAAAGTCACAATGGTGTTTTCCCACATATTCCCACACAGGCACACTAGCACTGGCAAAAATAGACAAGTGTAAACAGGAAAAGCAGCAGAGACTGTCACACAGTTCTCTGAACAAAGCAGCACCGGATGACAACACTGTGCATTGGCTCAAACTGATGCCTGATGATGATGATTTCTTTCAGTGAATCACCTTTGCATGTTGATTTGGCAGAGGTTTTTACGTCGGATGCCCTTCCTGACACAACCAGGCTTGGAACCAGCATGACGAGGCTTGCGCCCTCTTGTGGTTATTTGGGATATATAGCGTAAAGAACCTTTCCCAAGGGAATCAAACCGGCTGCCTTCCACACCAAAGTCAGTAATGCCTCATGAAATAAATAAAAACATCTTCCACATTAACTTCATCTGCATCTATTGAGCAGAAAACCTTCACATTACCCACCCAGCTCAACTCACACAGGTCAGGGTCACAGTTTTTATCAAAATTTAAGGCAGAGGCACGTGTAATCCCTTAAATCAGACGGATGACCACAACAGAAAACGAAAATATTCTCAATTTAACTTCTCTATGCTGCGAATAATAAAACCATAGGATTTAAACCTCGACTGGAGTGCACATATGAATTCACAGTAGAAGCCAAATTTCCAGCTTTAAGATTAAAGACGTGCTCAACAGCGCAGCATAGGCGCATTAATGGGCAGTTTTTCTGAAAAGCTGTCACCAACATGCAGAGAGCTGTCAAACGGAAGAGTGCCTGCACACTCTTAAGGCCTCCAGACTCCTACACTCGCACATACACACATGCTCTCATCACATCAACATAAATGGCACTGTCATTGGCAGGCGGTGGAAAGAGCACTTTAGGTGATAGCTGTAAATCTGTCACATACAGACCTGTAGCAGCTCCACCTCAACACTGCTGAGCTGCTACCATTTACCCACAATAACATTCAGCATTCACAGAGGTGATCCACAACCAGGTTCTGCTATAGACGTGTAATGTAGACGGCAGCTCTGGACAATGGACATCTGTGGATTGATCCTAAACTGCACTCATATAGCTCGGGAGTAGATTTTAGGCAATTAAGTAACAGCTCTCAGCTACGCCAGATGCACATTTAACTCATGTCCTGATATGAGTTTCAGAATATTCAACAAAGGTGTCCAGGCGTTGATTATGTCTGTGCCATTTACAGCACAACAGCGAAGAAAGTACAGAAAAGCAGACTTAACAGCATGAACTTATCGCAATACACAATTTTTTATATGTTGAAAATCCATCCATCCTATAGATTTGTCAAATAAATCGAAGTTCATATATAACTTCCCCAGTATTTACTATGTTTCATATTATTAAAGTTACTCATTTTATTTATATTTGTGATTCTCTATTTATATATGACAATAAATTTGACTTTAGGTTAAGAGGGATATTGATCATTAATTGTGATGTTTTCAATATGGACTTATATAAAAGTCTTTACCAAGGTAATATTTTTGTCCTCATTATACCCATATGTAGTGTACTTAAAACCAAGCTGCTACTAAGACTATCTTCCTGGGTCTAATACCTGATTATGTAATTAAAAAACAAGACGTTTACCTCTTTAAAATATTAATTCTTGCCTGCAAAAAGGTTGTCACAAGGAAGTGGTTAAAAAGTGACCCTGTTTGACCACAACAATGGCTGAACATTATAAAGGAAACATATACCATGGAAAAATTACCATTTCATATGAGGTTTATGGTGGGAACTTTTGATGGAAGATGGGAGAAATGGACCATATTCAAGGACACTACTTCCTGTTACCAGATCTGATGCAGAAAAGCAGATGAGTGCATATAGAACAGACCCCCCCCCCCTTGTTGTTTTGCGCTCTGTTATTGTTGTCACTGTGCGGTAAAATTGTTTTCAAAAACTTAAAATAAAAGGTAAAAAAAAAAAAAAAAAACAAGCTCCTAGTTAGATCATTTAGAGGCATTTGTGTCTGAACATTGGGTCCAGAGTCAGTACACAGATAATACCAGGATGGGTCAAGTATTGAGCTGTGCAGATGTGGAAACAGAAGGGAAATGAAAACTTATTGTTCCATTTTAGAAAAAAAACAAAAAAAAACATGAGTGGGTGAATGAGAGAAACTAAACTGAGAAATCTATTTTTTTTTTTTTTTTGGACTGGTCTGATCTGTCTGCTTCCAAAAGCAGAAAAGGCACAAAAAAAAAAACAAAAAAAACCCACACTGAGCCAGTACAGAGACAACATTTGGAGATAACAAGGCTGGCTGCAGTGACATCAGGTAGTGGTGAGCTTCCTTCCATCATCACACAAAGCAGGTTGTGCCTCGTTTTGGGACGAGGCTTGGGACGAATAGGTCAAATACAGGAAGAAGTCATGTTCCACATCAGATACAGGGTTTGTGTATAAAAAAAAGTGGCCATTTTCTTCCTTTGTTTGGTTAATGGAGGATCTGAATCTCATCTCAGTGTGCTGTTCCAGAGCCTTTGTTACTGACTGACCGTCCTCTGCCTGGAGAGCCATTACTGCTCTTTCCTTTTTCCAGTGTTGGCTCGTCTGCACTGCAGCTTCACCGAGCACGTCTCTGCTTTCAAAGGGGTTTACGGGGTAGCACTCAGTACGTCCTTCAGAATACAGGCTTCTCTGACACTTGGGCTTTGTAGTCTGATGTTTCATCCGACCTGGCCGCATCGAAACGTAGTGGTAGAGCATCATAAATGTGGAAATTACATCCTCAAAGTTTAATCAGTTAAAAAGACCATGATCAGATTCAATTTAGAGATAATTTGTAGTAGAGTGAGTATGATCGCCTGCACAGAAGCTTTTGACATTGATGATAAACTCTACTATTCATAGTGGTATAAAATCATCTATAAGCACCAGTGAGTGCAGCATTAAGTGTGTGTTCAGGATCAACAGAGACGTATTGAGGTGGCAGCAGCAGTGGCAGTCTGTCCTTGGAAAATAAGAAAGTAAGATGAAAACCCGTCATGATGTTAGTTTCACAACGTTTTCTTCACTCCTCACATCCTTATGATGCATTTCGACATGCTTATGACTTATCTGTAATCTACAGTACACTGAAAAATATACACACGGCTTCAAACCTTGGTAGAACAGGCTAAGTATGCATTAGTAGCCGAGAATGTGATGTGGGTCAACACCTGAATTCCAAACAAAAGCAGGGTACTTCCTCATAGATTCCTCCATCCAACATGTTTTGTCCATTTTCGCTGCCAACAATTCCCAGGTACTTTAGGTTCTACTTGACAAGCCATTAGTCGTCTGAGGCATTCATACAGAGCAGCTGTAATAGGCCCGAGTAATCATGTTGACATGTAAAGAATGCTACGGAAACCAGCAGACAATGATGCGGGTGATGCCTCCCAAAGAATGCTGGCAAAGCCATCTTTTGTCTGCCAACTGGACCCAACTTCAGACATGTAAGAGGACAAAAAAAAATAAAAAATAGAGAAGAAAAGACATGCCACAGCTCTTCCACATTCACTAACAGGGGCTCAAAAGGCTTCAGGCAGGCAAAAAGTAACAGCGCAAGCACTTTTTACAGACTGCTATGATGGATTTTTTTTTTTCCTGTGTGATTCCAAATGTTAATTGTATCACTGGGGCATATTTCACCCCCTCATTCTGCCAGTGAGTGAAAGAGCAACAGATGTTGAAAAGAACCACGATGCGCAGGAGGAGTCGGGACGCACCGATGCACACAGCACGTCAGGATGCGTTTTGACATTAAAAATATAAAATAACATGCGTGTAGTGTAAGTGTGTAAGTGTGTGTGTGTTTGTGTGGGTGTGTGGGTGTGTTGGCGAGTGTGACTTGAGAAAACGACAGACAGACTGAGAAGCAGGAAGAGGAGGAATATGCTGGTTCCTGGTGACGAGCGGTGCTGCTGAATATGAATGAGAGCCAGTGCAGCTCCTGCCTCATGTTGTCGTACATTAACATGATGGCTGGGGGCTTTTACTACACTGTTCTGCACTGAATATAAAGAAGACAGCTAATAATAGGGCTGCATGATTTGGTCAACAGATTTTTATAGGGGTGTAATAACCTCACAAGTGCTCGCTTGTAAAAAAAAAAAAAAAAAACTGCACAGATTACTGGCGCTGATAATAATTTGTCGCGACTCTGACTTTGTAGTTTTATCCAGTGGCTCTTTGTTCTAAATGTCACTCAGCTTGAATCCAAACTCTTGCCAAAAGACATCACACTGCCCCAACAACGACAGATTTGTTATCTCTTCACTGTGGTGTGGAGCAGACTACACGCTGAGAATTCCTCTGCACATCCACACCTGCACGAGCCACATTTTTTATTTATTAACTTTCGGCCTTTTCGCTGTTATGTAATTGCACAGGCCAGCGCTGCAGTTGTGTGACATTTCCTTGAATAATTGTGTTTTTCTACTATTGAAACAATTGCTGTCCACTTTACTATACTGACTAACAAATATTCATCCATTTATCTTCCATACTACGGAGTGACTGGATAGCTTAGTGGCTTACTTACACTTTGGTGAAGAAGGTTGCCAGTTTGAATCCCAGGTGGGCAAGGCCCTTTACACATACATGCCTATACCTTGTAAGTCCCTTTGGATAAAAGTGTCAGCCAAATGTAATGTAATAACTACATGCTTTGTCGTCATCACCTTCAAACCTACACATAAGTGAGAGTCATTATTGCAAACAGGGTTTCCACTTTATAAAGTCTGTAGAGGCACCGCACTGCTGCCTAATTCTCAGTGCCGCTGCCAAAAAAACTAACAGAACACTGACTTTTAAGTAATGAATGTTTCTTTCGGCTTTTCCCTTCAGGGGTCGCCACAGCGAATCACATTTGCATGTTGATTTGTCACAGGTTTTTACGTCGGATGCCCTTCCTGACACAACCCTCTGTATTTATCTGGGCTTGGGACCAGAACAATGAGACACTGCCCCCTTGTGGCTACAGGTATTGGGATGTAAAGCGTAAAAGACCTTCTCCAAGGGACCTCGAACTAGCAATGTTCCATACCAAAGCCAGTGGCGTAAACCACTAGGCTATCCAGTCGTTATTACTGACTTTTAAGTAATGCGATATGCGAAATATTATTTGCAAATTGTTAGCTGCTAGTTAAACACTTTGGCTATTGCAACATCCTCCCTCCCTACCCTCTGCCTATGCTACTGAAGCAAATGATCTGGAATCCATATAGAATGGAAAAGAAACATAGTAGAACCAGGTGCATGTTGTAATGGTGTTTTCAGACCGTCAGAAAACCGTGCCAGTACCGGTTCCCGCATCTCATCCCAAACCAGCCGACGTGCTCACACCGGAAGTCAGAGCATTCGGAGAACTGAAAATTTGGACGAGACAATGAGTTGTAATGTTCTGTGTTGCATGAAATAAACATAATGCGCTCGGACTTCAAAACCCTTGGCCTTCAGTCCACGCCAAAGTTTTTCCACAACAAACTGACAATACCCTGTGGTGAGGCCTGAGGGTAAAAACCATCTTTTCAGAGTTCTGCCATTTTGCTGCTCGTACATTCACTATAGCCATGTTTTTTTTTCTCCTACAATCTATCCCATCATGCATCAGTCCTACTAAATCTGTGGTGTCGAAGGACAAAGCAGTAGCAACAGAAGCGGGCCGTTCATGGGCAAGTACTTCCCAGTTCCCAGTGTAACCAGTGCGGGAACTGGTTCACACACTGGGCTGGCCAGAATGAAAACAGCTAAAGAACTTCTAGCTATCAACATTGATTCTGAGCTAACTGGTTTTGATGGTACTTAAATAACGTAACTAGTTCAAAATAATTTTAACCCCTATGTTGCAATTTGTTAATTTCTTTCCACAAAATCACAAGAAGTCACAATTTAAAGGGTTATTTTGCTAAATTATCTTCCAGGGGAGCATGCCTCCGGAACCCCCTAGTGTTGCTAGGTTACCGACACCGCACCACTACTACAAAAACTTCTAGGGGAAACACCAACTGCAAGACAAAACTAGAGCATGCAAATAAAACATACACTTCCACATGTAATTTTCACATTGTACCAACAAGGTAAAACAATGAGATCCCCCAAAATCTGTCTTGTACTTATATAATTAACAGCACACTGTGTAATAATTACAACTTCACGTCAGCAAATAACATTAGATAATACCAGGTCTTTTTTTGTTTATGTGTAAACATGTACTGTGTATGCCAAACACACTGATATATGATTACAAAAGCAGACTCCTTCATTGAGATGATCTGCTTTCTCGCTGTGCATACACAAACAATGCATAGTTATACCATGGCTGAGCAGTGAAAAGTCGGTTATGCAACGGTTTGCAACCTCGGGCTCCGTTGAGAGTCGATGCCTTGTAAAATAAATCGCACTGGTGCCATAATCAGGTCAAAGTGTGCCCTGGAGTGACCTGCAGCGTAAACACTCCTTCATACTGTATATAATGATGGACAATGTGATGCAGCTTCCTGACACTTTGGAAAAATAAAATCTGAAATATCAGAATTACAGGAGCGGCCAGAGTCTGTAGAGTGGAGGTTCTAGGACGACCAGAGCCCTGATTCATTTCCTCCTCTGTGTCTGATAGTCATTACAGCTGCCAATTACATCAGGGATGTCAAACTCATTTTCTTTCAGGGGCCACATTCAGCCCAATTTGATCTGAAGTGGACCGAGACAGCAAAATAATAGCATAATACCCTATGAATAATGAAAACTCTAATTTTTTATCTGTATTTTAGAGCGAGAAAACATAAAATAACTATCCAAACAACAAAAGTGCCAATTACCTGAATTTTTATTTTTTTAGAATAAGTGCAATTTTGACAGCATTTTGCCTAAACTTATCATTTATACATGTGCATTACAGATTGGGTCTACAAAGGTTGGAAATATTTAGTAACAGTTAAAATTATTGTTAAAATCGCACTTAATTTTCCTTAGACATCTCAGGTTGTTCATATTTGTTCAGGTTATTCACATTTTTATGGTTAAAAGATAGTTTCCTATGTAAATATTTCCATAATATATTTTTTCTCTCTCACTAAAACAAAGAAAAACATTTGGGTTCATTAATTATAGGTTATTATACCATTATTTTTTTTTGCCACGTTATTTTGTACATGTACACCCGTGAAGTAAAACAACTTCAACATCCACGACTTCATTACATTACATCTGGATGACGCTTTTATCCAAAACGACTTAGAATGTATAGGCATGTATAGCGTAAAGGGTCTTACCCAAGGACCCGCCTGGGATTCAAACTGGCAACCTTCCGCACCAAAGGCGATGGTGTAAACCACTAAGCCATCCGGTCGCCATCACAACTTAATATCGTCAGTGTAATTTTTGCACTTTGTAAATTCATCTGCTTTATATTCTCAAATATCTAAACTCAGAGACGACGACATGATGAAATCCAACTAAAACAACTTTTTTGGATTCATACTTCAGGGTTTTATTTGTTCCAACTCCCGCTGACTAGACTAACACGGCAGTGGCTTTCACTTTTCTGGATCTGCCACTGCATGCATTTTTATTTACCACGGTGTCGTCGGTAGGTGTTCTGTAGGAGAGTGGAGGGTGTCAGACTGGATATCACTGAATCATCCGTTCTACTTTATTTACCTTTGTGCCTTGATAAATTAGGTGACTAGATGTTGGATAAATCATCCAACCCTGTGTTATGTAACTATTTACAACCCAAGGCTCTGGTGAGACTCACTGCAGCATCAATAAACTACACGAGTGTCATAACCTGGTCGAGGATCATGACCTGCAGCGTCTCCTCTGCTTTACACATAAATAACCTCTTTAAAGCAGGGGTGTCGAACATGCGGCCCGCAGGATAAAACCGACCCCCCCACAAACAGCCCAAACTGGCCCATGGGATGAATTTACGAAATGCAAAGTATAGGCTACCCTGATTATTAACTATCGGTGTCAAAATCATTTCAGGTAGTGTTGCACAGTATACGGGTAACAATTTGGTACCGCGGTACTGAGGCATTTGAAATGATATTATACTGTGTTTGAAAAGTACCGGTATTTCCGAGGGCAGCAAACTCAGCACGTAACGTCACGTAGGATCCAGCTGAGCAGAACAGGAGAGGAAAATGGCGACAAGCCAGGAGCAAGGAGTGGAAATATTTCAGTTATACCACAAAAATATAGGAAGGCGATATCATAAATTCAGAGACACCAATTTGCAAGCAGTGTTTTAAAACGGGCGGAAACACTTCCAACCTC
>JAPSES010074357.1:0-31643 GCA_029822895.1 Maxillicosta whitleyi
TCTATCTATCTATCTATCTATCTATCTATCTATCTATCTATCTATCTATCTATCTATCTATCTATCTATCTATAAGCACTTTAACATTGTGTAGAAAAAAATCTTTACGTGAAAGATGTCAAATTCCTGCTCAGTAACACATGAACTTGAAACAGACGTAAAATTTTTAAACTTTACACAAACATTAAAAACATGCGATTCTCGACAGACATTAATCTCAAGTCGGCTATACTGAAAATACATTTTGGAGTAAAATATTGAAAAGTTTCTGTTTTATTGGCATGAGAATGTGGTAACACATGGACAGGTTGCCATAGTAACATGTGGACAACTTTTTACCATCGTATGCATCACCCAAAATGTAGACAATTTTTAAAAAAAAATAAGTCAGATATGATCACAATGTTTTATTTAATGTATTAAATACTAACACAGTGTTATTTATAACACTGAGTCCATACTGATACAGATAAATAACAAATGCAGAGTCATTTCTCTGTAACAGTTCACAGATGGTCTGTTTAAATGGGACCAGTGGATGAATTCACAAACTTCATCATTCAGATTTTTTATTTCTCTAACTAATAAACAGTCTTTTCATATGTTTTTGTTCATTTAATGCAGCCTAGTAGAGCCTCTGTACTGTGTAAATGGTATTTTACAAAGGAGAACAGTTCCATAAAATACGGATATTTAGCTAAAAAAAAAAAAAAAAAAAAAAAAGCCCATTTGATAAATGATGTGTAAATGTACTTTATCTTGTTGATGTTCACTTTGACTTGATCGGACCCGACAATGTAGTATTTGATGAGGATTATTGTATTATAGACTTAGTGTTTAGCATTAACTCACTCATGACCCTTTGTCCAAATAAGGTCACTTCCTGATCCTAAAAGCTATCAAAAATCGGAAACTTCTGCTCTCGCCACATATCAGTTTACAAACCAATGGCTGATGTCAATGGTTCCTCCACCAAATAATTATATACAGTCTATGGTTTTAAGTGTAATTTCTGCAGGACTCTGTTGTGATTGCTACGACCAGGACGCTGTTTTCCAAGTAATAAAGTTGACATCTGGCTTGATATAATGTCAAACCTCACTGATTTGGAAACTTTATATCATGTGATTGGCAAAGTAAAAGGTATTGTAATGCACTGGAAGTTTCCATTCAACTATCCAAGGTATTATGAATACTTTCAAAATGCTAATCAGGTGTTTTCCATATGTGGATCAATCACTTTTATGCACTGAAGCTATGTAACAAAACAAAAAAACAAAAAAAATCACAGGAAAAATGGAATGAGTTTTAAGATCTGATTAGCTGGCCTTTGTAACCGGTCAGTTTTGTTGCATAGTTTAGAAAATATTAAACATAATGATAGCTATTTGAATTAATGGAAAATGAAGTTAATTCAGTACTGTAAAGGTCATAACAGAGAGTCATTTATTCCTGGACACGGAGGTTAGCACGCGTACTTCGTTTAACAGATTTTAGCCGATCCAGGTTTATTTATATCGCACGCATTTCACATATAAGACAATTCAAAGTGCTTTACATAAATAATTTTTTTTAAAAAGAGCAGGTAAGCAATAAATAGTATAAGCATGAGATAAAAAGGATTAAAGTTGAAAAGAATAAAAGAGACAAATTTAAAAAAGATAAATATATGAAACAGATAAAAATGTTAAGCTTAAAAGAAACAGTTGCAGCTCTAAACTTCTGAACAAAAACTAGTCTTAAACCTTTAAATAAACTCAGTGTTTCAGCTGCAAGACTTTTAGACCAAATAATGCTTAAGGTTTACCACTGCGCAATGATATGCATAATTTATTAACATTATGTAACGCCTGGTCATCATGCATCATTATATCCAAATGAGCTTTTTTTTTTTAGTTCTTGTTGGACCTGGTCATTCATTAGATGAGATGTTAAATAATGGTAAAAGTAATGTAGACTGTTACCACATGGAAAATCCCATCTATACTGCTATTATGAATCATTAAAATATTAATTATAGGCCAAATGTTCCCATTTATTCTCCATATCTGACTTTCTCCCTTCAGTAACTGTATTCTAGTGTTTTCTATGTAGAAAAAAACAAGATGAAATTATGTGGAGTGACTGGTGTGACTGTACATTCACGGAAAAAAATATTAGACCACCCTGTTTTCTTCAGTTTCTTGTTTATTTTAATGCCTGGTACAACTAAAGGTACATTTGTTTGGAGAATTATAATAATGATAACAACAAAAATAGCTTGAGTAGTTTAATTTCAGAGATGATATCTATCCATTTTCCATGTTTTCTTGATAAAAACCAAAATCACTTCAGTTCTTACATCAATATCCTTGTCATTGTACTGATAAAAACAGTGCTTTTAGACATTCCATGTTTTCTTTTCTGTCTGTTTTAGTCACATGATACATACAGGAGTTAGTACTTCATTGCATAACCATTGTTTTCAATGACTTTTGATGGTCTAATCACTTTTTCTTTTTCTGCAACTATATGAGTGTGCAAAAAACACAGAAAGACTACAACAAAAAATAAAATATTCCAGCTTCAGGGACAGAGAAAGAGGACCAGAGGAGTTTTAACGTGTGCTAGTAAACGTCATTCCTTTGCATTATGACAGCAACGGACTGACATTCCAAGTGTTTTATAAGGTCATAAGGTCATGAGTTAAAGCATTAATGGAATAAAGCCTGCTATTGTGGTTAATTTCAGTGTTATTAATCTGATAATAACATCTTTCCATCTCATTATGTTAGAATACATCTGTATCCTCAACATTATTAACCCATAAAGACCTAGTGCTATTTTTGTGGGAGTTCCCAAATACATTTTTCCTCTATGTTTAACCTTAATTAAATGTTTTATTGCAATTCATTATAATATTATCCTTTTTAGTTTGAGTTTTTCTATTTACATTAAGTACTTTGCTGGATTTGATCTAATGATCATGTAAATGTTCATTAAAACTCAGAATAAATTCAGAGGTAATTATATCACAAACAGAGAAAACTAAGGGGGAAAAAAGACTTTTACAGCAAAGATATTATTTGAACATAAACCAAATGTCTCCATCCACTGTCATTGATCCAACTTCTACTGGTGAATCAATGTTGTGGAAGATGATGATGTTTCCATGGTTACTATGGAGGCTCTGAACGTACAAATGGGTCATATCTGATGACCATTGACAAACTGTATTTTACACTAATTATTTACATGTAGGATTAGTGGATCAACAGGTATTAAACACTTTAGATCCGTGGATGGTTTTGATGACTGTCTGGGTCTTCATGGGTTAATTTAGACCGAGACCTGAAGTGAGATCCAATCTAGCCCAACATATTACACAACTGTACTTCAAAATGTACTTCCTCTTCTTGTCTTTCATCCATAAAGCTGCCTCATTGAAGCTCTCTGTTACCTGTAAAACACTAAAGATGCTTCGTGAATAACTTTTATCTACAGTTTTAGAGTGAATTTTCAGGAAACATCTGCCTCTAACTGTGCTACTCCCTGTCTTCGCTAAGACTCTCTTGTAAAACAGTTTTATAATCCTGACGTTTGAGGTCCACCAGTAGCTGCCAGTCTCTTGCAGTGTTCAGGATGTCCACTGGTGATCTTCTAGGTCAAAGACAAAGACAAAGGTGATGGTTTCCTTGGTAGGACAGGACCATTTCACCCACTCAAGTCCAGTGCTGATGGCCTCAGTGATGGTTTTCAGGACTTGGTCGTGCCTCCAATGGGACCGTCCTTCCCCAAGAGCCACAGAGCAGCAGCGGAGGATGTGTTCCAAGGTTCCTCTCTTAGAACATATACATACTGGCATACTGGTGACTCTGCCAGGCCCCATGAGTTCAAGTTAGGTGGACCCTGGAGCACATCATAGACTGCCTGGAATTTAATGCGGTGAGCCTCGGCTTTCAAGATTTCAGACCAGTACACTTTCCTCTCAACCGCATTCGCCCATCTCGTCCACGCATCCTGCTGTTTCATCCCACTGCCCTGCATGTTCTCTTCTCCTGCACTGTGGCTCTGACCTCCTCCTGTATGAGGCACCTCCTCGCCTTTCCTCTGGTGTTTATCATCCCCTTAAAGGTCTTCAGAAATCACACAAAAGACACAATGAATGATATTGCTGTATTTGCTTTGGAAATATTCATAAATTAGTTGCCAAATTTCTATCTAGAAAAGCACTCAGAGAGCACAAACCTCCATCAAGCAGCACAGTTCCCCCACATATTGTGGGGGAACTGTGCACCTCTAAAATTTATTCATCCATTCCTTGTCTCACAGCGAACATTTCCCAAAAATTTCATTAGGTTTGGTCAATAATTAACCGAGATACTGAGAAACAAATTTTTTGGCCCCATTGACCCCAATGTTAACGAAAAATTCAAAGTGATCCAGAATCCAGGATTTCTTCCAGATCACCCCCAAAAGTTTATCATTTCTTCCTTGTGCCATTGCCAACAAATCCTGAAAATTTCATCAATAACACTCATTCCATAACTATTTGAGTCATGTTGCACACAAACAGACAGACAGACAAACAAACAAACAAACGCCAACAAAAACATAACCTCCTCAGTGGAGGTAACTATGAGCCCCATTGTACAGTTATATAAGCCCATCTGAATGTAGGGTCTTACATTTGATCAAAAACATCTTGAAAAGTGACTTAAATAGTCTTAAATATGGCTTCTTCCAACCTGAGACCCACTATAACTCAAATCAAATACTTCTTAGTGTCCTCTATAAATAATGTGCTTACTTTCTCAGTGTTTTCTCATGGACACAGGGGTGCGCTCCCCCCTCAAATGAAAATAAGTCACATTTTAAATTCTTCAAGCTCTTCATCACATTTTCTTTGGATGAAAAACCTCTTACGTAACACAACAGGTAAATGTCTGCTATTGCCATTTGTGTAAAGACACCAATATTGGCCAATATCAGCAAATATCACACAGTCCTGCTGTCTTGAAAAACTGATTCATATTTCCTCTATACGTCTATAATTGTTTTTGGGCATCTACTAAACCATCAGAACAACGAACACTCCATGATTCAAGATTCAAGAAGGTTTACTGTCAGTATGTGCACAACAATATTTTGCTCACAGGTAGTTCTTGACTAAATAAAAAAATATAAACACACTCAAGAATATCGACATGAAAACTATGTACATCATCATTTATAGAAAGAAGTGAAAAAACACAGCATGTGCAGTGCAGCAAAACAGTAGGAAACCATGGAAACGCCTCATACGTACGACAGACAACTGAACTGAACTGAACTGAGTTGAACTGAAACGACCTGAATTGGGTTGAACTGATGTGAGTTGAAATGCATTAAATCGAGTTGAACTGAGTTGTTCTGAGTTGAAGTGAGTTGAATTTAATTTAATTAAATCTAATTGAGTTGAATTGAGTTTAGTTTAATTGTCGAAATGAATTGCATTTAGTTGAATTGAGTTTAGTTGAATTGAACTGAATTGAGTTGAATTAAAGTGAGTTGAGTCGAGTCAAAATGACTTAAATTGAGTTGAACTGAGTTTACTTGAATTGAACTAAGTTAAGTTGAACTGAACTGAACTGGGTTAAATCGAGTTGAGTCGAGTCAAAATGACTTAAATTGAGTTGAATCCACATGTAGTGATTACCATGTTAAAGACTATTCAAATGGAATTATGGGAAATGTAGGCTCATATTCATTGCTGAACTCTGGGATATTTACACTTGACTTTACAGTGATGTCAAACTAAATGACTGGGTTATACTTTTAATGTCCTGATTCCTGTTCAGGGGAACTTTAGTCCAGTTTCACCTGGAATTACAGCGTTAATACAACCAGAAACATACATGTCATTGCTATGTTACCGCCTGTTTTAATATGACTTGTGATTACACTGTGTTCTACGTGCGTGTCATAATCACCATGGTTATGAATGGTGTACGCTCACAACTCTGCCATTATGTGTTTGAACTAATTTAGGGATTATTCGTGTACATTTTCCTGTTGTGTAAAGATTTTGCCCTTTGGTTACTTAAAGACAACAACAATAGCGTCTGCATGCCTAAAGAGGCAAACGCGTCACTCTTATGTAATGCCATAGGGTCTGGTCTGCCTCTTCTTTTCCACTTACCACTGTACTCGCTTTGCTCCCTGGAAGGAAAGAATGCGTTAACATCTCGAGTGCACATGTCACGCACGCACAAAAACAGCACAATCACAGTGTTGACAGTTCAAACAGTGACATTTTGTAAAGGCTTTGGTTAAATATAACAAATGAAGGTTGCATCAGGTCCTGTTTTGTTCAGGTAATTCCACTGATTAACGCCCTGACAGTCACATTAATACGTCAATCAAAAATATCTGCGTATGGAGTCCATTACTTCAACAAAACAGACACACTAACTTTCCATTCAATACAGGGTGTTTGTTCTTTATCCAAATAATAATTCTGGACTTTTTCAAAACTGCTTTTTTTCCCCCACAAGACCTTGATTTTATGTATTTTTATACTTGCGTGTCTACTTTTTTGGTTGTGATTGTACCTGTTGTGTGTCGTACAAAAAGGTTGTTTTTAATAAATGAATGAATGAATGAATGCATAATTCACAGTAAATAATGTTTTACTGACAGAAACGTTTTCAAAACACATGAAAGTTAATAATAATAATACACATAAATAAAAATAAATAAATAAATAAAAAGAATTTAAAAAAAAACATATTAAAATCATAAATCATTCCAGTACTGACCATTTAATAAAATCAAATATGTTTCCTCATGTATTTATCTTAACCCATAAAGACCCATATGTCAACCACAAGCATCTGCTGATCTAAACTGTTGATCCATTAATCCTATTAATATATGTAAATAATTGGTGTAAAATACAGTTATTCATCTTTTCATGGTCATCAGATATGACCCCTTTGGATGTTTAGAAGCTCTGTAGTTATTGTGGAAACTCCGTCATCTTCTACAACATTGATTCACCAGTAAAACCCATGGAGTTGGATGGAAACACTGGGTTTATGTTCAGTTAATGATAGATTTTACTGAAAAAGTCCCATTTTCTTCAGTTTTTTTCTGTATTGATACAATAACCTTTGAATTCAGTGTGAGCTTTTATGAACATCTACATCACCAGTCAATTAAAAATAAGAAAATAGAGGATTTTCACTGGGAAAAAAAATGTAAAATTCAGAGGATAACATTATAATAAATGGGGATAATTCACTTTTATAATTAATTTATTTTGTACATACGCTAAAATTCAACTCTTTTCCCATTTTTATTAAGACTTTCACACAGAACTCCAGACTTTTCAAGGTCTGGAAAACAGTGTGTCAAAATCTCATATTATTTAAGACTTTCACCCTGAGATATATGACTTTTTTTTGGGTTTGTATATGTGTTATGTGACAAGAACACAATGATGAAGTGATGACTGAACATTAACTCAACTGTCAGCGCCTCTGTTACATCACGGCCCCTCCTCACACAGTCATCTGTGGCCGCCGGTGTCACTCAACTGACCCCGTGCTGTTTACATTCCCTACCACTCTTACATAACAGCCCGTTTAGTGGACGTCATGATGGAAAGTATAGGACCGCCCCGCTGATACCATCACCTCAGGAGAGGATATATAGTGTATCTGCTCGCTGCTCTTCCAGGAAAACCAAATACGCTGTATGTGAGATAGATTTGTGACCCGTTGCTACCATACTTTGTGGCTATACAGCAGCATGTCACAACAGTGAAAGAGGTGATTATGAGCAGGGCTTCAGGCACAACTGGAACCAGTACGGCTTTAACGCTACAACAGGCTACTTACAATCCACAGTGACAGCCTGTACACCGATTCTGCGTAGAGGAGGAATGTTTTTCCATGAAACTTCTTATTCGTCCTCATAAGTTCTCCTCTGCAGAAGAATGTTTACATCACATGAAACTCTTCAGAGTTCTTAGAACTGGTGGAGAATTCCCCCCATTTTATGTATGTTTGCACTTTAGGAGCAAGACACTATTTTAGTTTTTATAAGACTGTTTTAAGGTTTTTTTTTAGCGTCCATTTTAGGGTAAGTACTGTACTGTCAAAGCACTTAGGGTTTGGTGTTGGTGGATTTGCTGTTTTTCTCTCCGTATTGGGTTTTTAAGGCCTCAGTCAGACTGGGTGAAATTCCTTGAGATAATCATGTTTTATAATTGGTGCTGAAAGGAAAAAAGTTAATTGAATTGAACTAACACTAAAAGTGCTGTGGTTTCTCCAGTGCAGGACCAGAAACAACTGTGTTAAAATTTAAAACAATACCCACTTTCACACATAGATCTACAGTGGGAAACAGGTGAGATGGTGACCCCACCTTTTTTTCCACCACTGGTTGATTTCACAGGTTGGACTTTTACACAGCGGACCTGCATTCCAGAATCAAAGGGGTGGTGACGCAGCATACAGTGTGATGTATAACTTGAAACCTCTCCAGAGTCTTTCACTGTTCCACAAATATTAGCACAGATAGAGTCCTACACCCAAAGTGACAACAGCTCACAGATCTTGGCGCCTTAACTTTGACATATTTCCGGTTGCGTTGATACGTTTGTGTACTGTACACAGCCCACGCTCAGTTATAAATCGGGCAGATGCAATATGTCATCAAAACATCACACCTTGTTTATGGAACAAGAGCTGTTCCTTTTACATATGTTCCAGAATCATGATTCCACCTTCATCACGGCTTTGTTACAAGACATTACAGAGCTGAGATAAAGGTGGAGTTAAACGATCGCACTATTTCATTTACACCAACGTCGTTCCAGAATAAAGGTGAAATATTCCTGGAACAGAAGTTCCGTGTAAAAGGGGATGATGACTAACATGGAAATGTAAAATATTCTCCTACAAATCACATCGCATCAAAACTACAAGTTACATCAATATTCTGTCTTGTCTTTTTTGTTGTTCTTGTT
The DNA here is from genome assembly GCA_029822895.1 of Maxillicosta whitleyi. Lineage (NCBI taxonomy): Eukaryota > Metazoa > Chordata > Actinopteri > Perciformes > Neosebastidae > Maxillicosta > Maxillicosta whitleyi. The sequence goes on from JAPSES010074357.1 coordinate 8,996, forward strand.
TTTTTCTTTGTGTGTTATTTTCTGTTGACTGCTGCTGCTGTTTACATTATTGCATATTCAACTGTGTTGCCTTCAAATATTTATATATGTATGTACGTATTTATTATTTACTTTTCTGTTATGTTAATATGTGTGTGTGTGTGTGTATGTGAGGATGATAAATGACTTAATTATGCATAAAAAATCAAAGGTATTTGACTTTTCATATATTCTGCTGATAGGAAGCTAAATGATAGACTGTTGTGTGGGAATGGGTGGGAGTAAATAACTTCTACTTCTATATATATGACATTATTCTGTTGTCACTTATTGAGTTTCTATGTGAAAGTACTCATGACATAATCAGCAGTGTTGAAAAAATATAATAAAAGATGTGCAAATTAACCCCACAAAGGACACAATAACGGGCTGCAGATGAGATAAAGCTGCATATTAACCCATAAAGACCCAGCACTACTTTTGTGTCAGTTCCCAAATGTGTTTTTTAAATGAGGTATCACCATTAATTAAAATATTATCCTGTGTATTTTGCACTTTTTCAATGAAAATCAGTTATTTTCTTATATTTCATCAATTGATGTAGATATTCATAAAAAATCGGATTAAAGTTGAATGTCATAAAATCAGAAACAGACAGAAATGAAGAAAAGGTGATTTTTCCAACAAAATCTATCATTGCCTAAACATAAACCCAGTGTGTCTATCCACTGTCACTGATCCAACTCCATTGGTTTTACTGGGGAATCAATGTTGTAGAAGATGACATTGTTTCCATGGTAACTACAGAGCCTCTGAACATCCAAATGGGTCGTATCTGATGACAATGAAAAGATGAAGAACTGTATTTTACACTAATTATTTGCATGGATTGATAGGATTAGTGGATCAACAGGTATTAAACATTTATGTCAGTAGATGGTTTTGGTCGTCAGTGACTGTTTAGGTTTTTATGGGTTAACATCTGAGTTTCTCAATGTGTAGACATTGACCCCAGAGTGAAGCAACTCAGAATCTACAATAAGATCACAAAAAAAGTAAGCATCCAAAGTGGATGTGCTTGAACAGAGCAGTAGTATGACAGACTGGATGCTATCCTTATCCACATATCAGTGTGAACCAGACATGAAGGATTCGGCAGTTGGGCCCAGGAGCTGCAGTGCCCTGGGGGAGCCCTCTGCAGAAAGTTATGGCTCCTTGAATAATTTAAAACATATAATGAAAATACTTACTGGCAGTGGTGGAAGAAGAAGTAAGTAGTTGTGTCACGTTTAATTCATGTTTAATCCAACAAATATAGGCTGAATAATGTTTAAAGGTTGGATAGGAAATCCTGGAAAACGGTTCAAGCAAGGTGCATTTTTGACCTTATAGACCCTGTAGACCACATTGGACCTTATAGACCCTGTAGACCACATTGGACTTTATAGACCCTGTAGACCACATTGGACTTTATAGAACCTGTAGACCACATTGGACTTTATAGACCCTGTAGACCACATTGGACTTTATAGAACCTGTAGACCACATTGGACTTTATAGAACCTGTAGACCACATTGAATCTTATAGACCCCGTAGACCACATTGGACCTTATAGACCCTGTGGACCACATTGGACCTTATAGACCCTGTAGACCACATTGGATCTTATAGACCCTGTAGACCACATTGGACCTTATAGACCCCGTAGACCACATTGGATCTTATAGACCCCGTAGACCACAATGGATCTTATAGACCCCGTAGACCACATTGGTCTTTATAGACCCTGTAGGCCACATTGGATCTTATAGACCCTGTAGATCACATTGGACCTTGTAGACCCTGTAGGCCACATTGGACCTTATTACCCTGTAGATCATAATAATAAAAAATGAACATACTTTCTGTTATAGATAATTGAAAAGGGTCATGACCCATGATGAATAAATGAAATCTAATGAAATCTATTTTTAAAATTGGTCAAAAAAAGTGGTATTCTTTGTAGAAATGCAAAATGGCAATGTTTATTCCACTGCCTGTGTTGCTTGTTCAACAGTTGGAAGGTTCTCCAAGGTGCTCCATTGTACCATGTCAACTGTTTTCTAAGAGATGAGACGTACAAACTAACCACAAAGCATGGCCTGAAATACTGAAGGACTATGATCATGAATAAAACGTTAGAAAAAACATCCAATCACCCCATTCAGTGGCAGTTTTTGGAGAGTTTTTAGACAGCCCGTCTCCTAGTTCCTCTCATTCATCCTTAACAATTAAAACATTGAAGCACACATAAAGTCTGGTTTATTATACAAACATTTTATGCTACATCAAGTTGATTTTCATGAACTAGAATGGATAAATGGAAACCATAATCTGCCTGATTATTATGAAACTAAAAATACTTGATAATGTATGATTCAGGCAACAGTTATATGTATGTAATTCGTACTTAATGGGCTGAAATATGAAAAGCAATGAGTGTATTCCCTAAAACTACCAACCATAACACCTCAGAACTGCTATGAGTCATTATATTCCCATTTTCCTGTTAATATTATCCACATATTATTTACCTACTGCATGCTTAACCTTTGAGTTTAATGTGTATGCTACAAAGACGGGTTTGGGGACTGAAAAGGCCTGAGTAACGCTGCAGCTAATGAACGCTATTAAAGAAGAAGGGATGTATGCAACATTGAATCTGGAGAAAAGATGATGAGACAACCAAATGGCTATCACGCTCCATTACTGTGTTAAATTGTGTGTTTTTATAGTCGGTTTAACATGTCAGGAATCATACCACATGCAGGCATTATAAGGCCCGTTGTTCCATTATTTCAGCATGAGTAAGTCATTCTTTGTGTGTGACAGAAGGAAATAAAGTTCAATAAGATTCTGTAAAATGACACCGACCTTACAACTAAGTCTGGACATGAGTCATGGAAACCAAGTGACTTTATTACAAGGAAATGATGTTCAATGAAATGAAACATTACATGAAAACTTTTTTTTTTTTTAACCATGGATGCATTCTGGAGCTTCTCTTTGTGCCTGGTTTCTTAACCCTTTAACCTCTAACATGTCCGTGGTGAGCTTTCTGAAGGTATGATTTATTTTAAATACTCATACAAATTCAACGGTTTTCTCAATAAGACAAAAATCTAAGCGTACCGACAGAATAGACTTAGGCCATTTCTCAATATGCGTTCTTATCTGTTCTCGCGTTCTCGTGAAACGTCATCAGTCGCAGCCCAACTACTGTTCCAATCGCATATTCGCATAAACCAAAAATGCATGGAATACCCAGATGTAGTTCTTGTCAGCTAATTCAAACCCAGGATGCACTGGTTGGTGACTTGTGTAAAGTTGGTTGGGAAATAATTCCCAGGATGCAGTTCGTGCCGGGCTGAACCGACGAAATGTATTACAGTTTCGAAAAATATACAAACTCTGTAAATGACATGTAAATACTAGTACAGATTTATGGAAACTAAATTCGAGTAACACTGTCATGGTTTGAGGGAAATACGTTAGGGAGACAGGAGAGAAAGTTCACAAGTACAGATAGTTGTGTTCTTAGGATGTACGTTCTCTGGGAGCGTTCCTACCAACTGTACTCGCCAAGTTCACTAGACCATACTCTGTGTTTTTGGTGTGAGAAACGGCCTTTGTTTTTTCCATAGACATCTGAGCGTGCTCAGTGCACCACCCGTTGTCTGTGTAATGTGGGGGCAAATCACAGAACAGTGAGGATTTTTACACCGTTTTCCTTGTCATTTCTTTTTTTACTGTTGTTTGCAGTGTTATTGTGATTTTCCCTCATTTTTTTCTGAGTTTTGACCATGGAACTGCTTTTTGGAGTTCAAACAGGAGCCTAAAAGCAGCTGGGCTGATTTGGGAAAAAAAGAACGCCAAAACAAAAATTACTGGATCAAAATTGATGTTCATTCTGAGTGCCTCATTTAGTAAAAACCTGTAAAACTTCAGTTCTTCTCTTTGTCTTTTTCTGTTATTCCACCCTGTACTGACCCTAAAACTCACAGTAAAACAAAACCACTGCAGAAAAGGAACAAAAGCACACACTCGCAGCAGCTTTTAGAACAGTGAAACCGAAGCACACAGTTCAATTTTATTCAATTCAACTTTATATCAGTCATTATTTTTTATAACATAGATAACATGTGTACACACATAACATGTGGTACTTAAGTATTCAATATTTCAAAGAGAAATGCATTTGTGTGATATTTTAAGCTACTTTGTATGGATAAATGTTATACATAAAAGCTGTAGCTAACTAACTATATTTACTCTAGTAATATATATACTATAATAATACATAATTCAATAATACAATAATGCATAGATATATGTATGTATTACCTACTATTAACTTTTTAAACCTGAACCTCCACCCTCTTGTTTTTTTCAGAGCTATGGGTGACCATATTTGGACGCAAACTTGCTGAAAGCACTGATGACTCATCTATCTAACACTGGCATGTGCACTGTCACAGTCACAATGCTTTATACTTGTTTTTGTTGTTTGGTTAGTAACTTTTTTTTGTGCCCCTTTTGAAGTTGTATTTCCATCCCATAATGCTCACATTTTGTTTAATCCCCTCTTAACTTTCACATAATAGTAGATACTGGAAATATGGATGGATTTTTGTGTAGGTTTTGGAGTAATATTTGGATGGATATGAAACTACAAAGTCAGCAACAGTAGGGGGAGAAAAAAAAGGTGCATTTACACAGAGAATTACGGTAAAATGGTCCACTGTAAGTACTTAGATGTAAAATTCAAAGTGGTCAAAATGTTAAATGTGGAATAGTGGATTTTATTTATTTATTTATTTTTTACCCTCAATAACTGCTGTCTTGATTAAATAGGAGAAGGGGAAGATAATGATAATAGATAATGAGCATAAAAATGTGTCTAATGCAATATTGTCTTTAGCCATGAAGCACCACTGATTAATCATTAAAACAAAGACCTCAAGTACAGTGTTATGTTTCCATTTCTACTTCTGACCAGTGAAAATAAAAGCCAATTTAATAAGCAACAACATTAATCTGTTGAAATGTAAGAATTGTGCAACTAAGTTTGTATACATTTGCTTGATGAAGCTGAAGCTGAAGCGACAGATCACTGAATTGTTTATAAAATATAACGTATTTCCAGATTAATCTGTCAACCAAATTTAATGCAGGACTGGAAAAAAAAACATCCTTCTGAGTGTATAAAGGTGAGATAATATCACGTAATGTTTCATTCGACGGCAGATCAACATGTCAGTGCTTTTCTGCTCGTCGTCATTGTGATGTGAATGTCTGTTTGAAGCTTTTTCCTCTGCCTGTCATGTGGACGCACGCAATATTTTGACATGGTTTTTATTTTAATCATAAAACTGTCTCTATTAGTAGAAGTCATCCTCTGCTGAACACCTGTTATCTGTGGAGTTCCTGATTCTCTTACAAGGTTCCGCCGTCTACCACATGTTCCTGTTCTACTGCCTGTGAATTCCCTTCACATCTAACATTGTCAAAATATCCACAGTTTTAAAGCACTTTACAAACGTATGGTCTGGTCACAGTACGGGGGGGCGGGGCTTATTGTTAACTACTGCTTTTTTTTTTTTTTTTTTTTTTTTTTGGTTGGTGTTTATTGTTGTTTACCATGTTGGTTGTGATTATTGTTGAAATATATTGTATTATAAGTTGTACAGGCTGTCATTTAGATTTTTTTGTTACTATTTGTTATATACTTAAGTATTCCTAACCTGTTTTTTATTGGTTGTTTACTTTATTAAAACTCCAAACAGATGTAAAGATACTAAAAGTCATGTGTTATGTTGTATAAATGTGAGATTAGGGTTGGATTTAATAGGTTTTCTTCTCCGCACTCCTTTTTGAACAGTACATATTGAATTTGTTTTGTTATTACTCGTGTACATGGAAATTGATATTTTTATTTATTCGTGTATTTGCTCTGCCATTAGTTTAGATCTTTTTTTTCTTCTGTTCAAAACAAATAAATAGATGAAAATGAAATGAATGAATGTTGGCAGACTGCATCTCTAAACAAACAATAGCTATTGTTCCACATTGTTGCTACTTTAGAAGAACAGAAGCACATATAGTTTCATAAAAATGCTACTTGTAACTTCAACATAGAATTCAGTTTAACCACTGGATCTAAGCAGCTTATCTTCTAAGGTACATTTAGATCCTCTCACACGCTGGAAATAAACGTGAGAATAAACCTGAAAGTAAAAAATAAAACATGAGATTACATACCTTTTAAGTACATTAGCAAAACAAACAAAATCAGATAAAATCAACAAACGTTGTGACAAAGCCAACAACGCACATGTTATGATACAGTTATGGGGGAAAATTTATTAGACCACCCCTTGTTTTCTTCAGTTTCTTGTTCATTTTATGCTTGGTACAACAAAAGATACATTTGTTTTGACAAATATAACAAAAATAGCTCATAATAGTTTAATTTCAGAGCTGATATCTATACATTTTCCATGTTTTCTTGATAAAAACCAAAATCACTTCAGTTTTTACATTAATATCGATGTCATTGTACTGACAAAAACAGTGCTTTTACACATTCTATGTTTTCTTTTCTGTCTGTTTTAGTCACATGATACACACAGCAGTTAGGACTTGATTGTGTAACCATTGTGTTTGATGACTTTTGATATTTTTTCTGTGACTGTATGTAATTTTTTTTTATGTTGTTGTTGTTTACTGTGGCTTTAGATGGACCTGTCGGTACACCATGTTCTTCCAGCTTGACTGCTTTGAAAAAGGAAGCAACTCTGTGAACCAAGGGTATAATTATGCCTTCTTAATTCTACCTGGTATGCGTCAGGAAACAAGGTGAAGTACATATTTTACATTTATGTTGCATAAGAAATATAATCAGTTGGATTCAGGTTTTTCTTTGTGGCTTGATGTTCAACATTGGGAAAATCCCACCTGAAATGAGAAACAGAAGAGTAACTCAACTCCAACTCTGCAGAAGTGCACAGGTGCGGATGAGATTCAAAGCTAGAGCGTAGAGTTGGTAACTGGAGAAACATATTTGACCATATTTGAACAAAAGGGGATGAGTTAATGCTGATTGTTATCTGTTACCGATGGTAAAACTAATAAATTGAAAATGATATAAAAAATTATCAAAACTAATTGACCACAGCTACAGTTGAGCTGTTACGAAAAAAAAAGTTTTATTCAATAAAACAGGGGGAGGTTGTGTTCAAGAACAGCTATCAAAACCACTAAAAAATCAAGAACAATGAAGCTTATTGTTTACAAACATCTGTATAATGGAATCATCATGTTTTCTTCTTCAAATTAAAACTCAAAACTCATGTCATTTCCTTTGACTAAAAGTTGTTTGTTAGTGATTATCATCATGTTTCATCAGCTTTGTGACTCTTCAGTCTAAATGCCCCCCCCCCAAAAAAAAAGAATGACACTCAGTAGAGCGCAGACCTCCGCCAAGTGCAATTTATTATTATTACCACAGCAATGCCAATTAAAAGTAATACACAATCCTTTAAAAAATTCCTAGATCCACACAGTGATCCGGATCACCTCCAAAATTTAATCACCTGTTCCTTGTCTCAGAGCGAAGACTCCCTGAAAATTTCATTAGGTTTGGTAAATAATTAACCGAGATACTAAGAAACACAATTTTTGGCTCCATTGACTCCAATGTTAATGAAAATTTCAAAGTGATCCAGAATCCAGGATTTCTTCCAGATCACCCCCTTCCTTGTGCCATTGCCAACAAATCCTGAAAATTTCATCAAAATCCATTATGTTGAGTTATGTTGCACACAAACAGACAGACAAATGCCGCCAAAAACATAACTTCCTTGGCGGAGGTAACAAACCTCAAGAGCGACAACAAATCTTTTTAGCAAAATTCGGGATGTTGTCTTTTGTTAAGTGTGGCCATAAACACACTTATCCTCCTTTTCCCTTCAGGGGTTGCCACAACAAATCTATATGCTCTGCTATAGCGTTTATAGTGTAAAGGGCCTTGCCCAAGGGTCCACCTGGGTCAATGGTGTAAACTGCTAAGCTGAATATACTTAAGGAAAAAACACCTTTTGACTTAAGTTGCATTTAACCAGGACTCAGTGGTTTGTTGATAATGAGGCCATTTTGAGGCTAATGGATGCTACTGTTGAAGAGAGGCGCTAAATACCGACCGCAACAGTAAACATAAGGAAACCAGCTGTTGTCATGGATGCAGGCGACTGTCATAGGCTAAGACAGAAAATAACAGAGTAACATAATGACAAAAACACATTTCACACAGGCATATAACCATGACTTAAACTGACATATTGGGTGTTTAAGTTGACTTAATAATGAGAAAATCTGAGAGAGCAGTAACGCAGAGTTCCTTTCACTTTCAATTAACACCACATGATCAGTAGAGATCAAAACATGCTTTATGAGGTGTAATGGCAGTAAAAACTAACGAATGCTCCATTAGGGGTAAAGCAATTTATCCATAGCATCAAACAACCAACAGGCCTTATTAGACCACTAGCGGCTCCATCTCCACCTCCGTGTTGAGTAGCTGATGCTGGAAGGCTGATCCGTGAACACCTGCCTGGGCCTTTGAAGCAGCTGAAGCACTCAGATTCTGGTCCATCTCCAGGGGATACGATGTGACTTGTGTCAGGATTTCCACACTTTTACACAAACACCTCCCACAGGGGTTGATATGGTCTCCACCTGTAGGTTCAGGGTCTGTGGGGGAGTCTTCCAACTCTTCGAGGACTTTCTCTCATAAATTACGACCCTACTGAGATGGGGATTAGTTTTAAAATGACACATTCAGTATGTGATTTTATTGGGCTCACAATCTGCTCTCTCAGCAGTTTTTTCCAGCTTTGAGGCCTGTAAAAAGATTATTTCCTGTCAAAGCATGCCAGTGTCAGTTGTAGAAGGTACTGGAATTAAGGTCTTGACTAACTAATAATCATTACAGTCTTACCAGATGTGCAGTGTAATGTTTGCCTCTATAGAGCCTATGATAGATGATGTAGCAGGTACATCAACACTATTGTGCAACTGGTCATTTTTACTCTAAACCTAGATTATTTAAAGTGACACATAAGGTAGTAAATTCAGAATGAAACCTGTCTTGGTAAAGTGCTTATAAACCTCAGCTGCGGGGCTCTATTTTCCACCTACAGTTCGTCACTAATGGTTACACATCATCCTTCGCCCTCCAAACCCCTCAAAATTGCAATGTTTACATTCTCCGACGGACCACTTTTTTACACCTGAACACACTGACCGAGAAACTTTGGATAACATAGGTCGACAGCCTGGCACATTAACTGATTTGCTTTGGGTGTTTGTTTTGCACTGGGTATGGCTGTTTTAGTGGTCGGCTAACTGAGGTATGTTCACTTTCACTAGCCTAGCATCAGTCAACTCTGATTTTACCAAGTCTGTGTGAAATAAAAATAAAAAAATTCTCTACACATTTCCTACACTCGGGCTGACTCAGAAATGAGACCCATTGTCAAAAATTCCGGAGTATCACTTTAAGGTTCCATGAAAATATTGGATATTAAAATGTTAATTCCTCCAAAATTTTCAAAGCATCATGGCTAGGCGAACATTAATATAAAAGACCAAATTTAGTAGCTGTGTTCTGTCACAATGAGGTAGTGCTGTGGTCCTAATGAACAGAGTAGAAGAAGGAAATTGTTCTTTTTTTTCCAATTCATAACACCTGTATTATATTACGTATTATATTATAATATGTAGAGGTGTAAGAAAATATTGGTTCTGCAATATATCATGATATTTATTTGATGTTTGATATTGTAATGATATTAAAAAGTAGTGTGATATTTTTAGGTATTTATTCAAATGCAGATATGGCGGCAGTTCATTTTTGTTTTTCTTTATTTTTTATATTTTCTTTATTATTATTATTTAACACACTTGTATTAATTAATGGTTATTTGAAGCATCCTAAAAGCACTTTTTAGTGTCAGAGGCAGATGTTAGTTCATTTATTGGGATTGCACAAAAATAATGTTCTGATATTTATTATGAACTAATAGAATATGAACATTTGAGCAGGACCTTAAACTTTAATGACTGTAAAACAACAAACCAAAAATTGCCTTTTTTAACAGTATTGTCATATATCGTGATCCTAGTATTGTGATTTGTATCATATTGCCAGATTCTTGCCAATACACACCCATAATACTATTTATTATTTTAAAATTGGGAATACACAGCAGAAACCTGATCAACCAAATAATCAGTTATAAGTTAAAGGTTTTTCTATTTCATATATACACAAAACAAAAAAGTCACCTGCCGTAAGTGAAAAATTAACTCTCATTTAATTTTTTTAATATATATTTTCAAAGTTTATAGAAACACACCTAAAATAAAACACACTTCTGTATTCACTAGATTGTTTTTTTAATCGAATTCTTCTGAGTAATCATTATTCTCTGTTTAATTTTGGTTTGCATCAGTTTGGGTTTGATACATGGAGATGCATTTTAAACCTAATTTTGACCAACTCATCTGAGATTAAACTCTATTCTATTAAATCTAAGTTGATGCAGTATTGTTTTAGAGAATATCCTCAACTTAACCTCAACCTCTTGAGGCAAATACATGTAATTAGAAGTGCTGGCGTCAACCCTCAGATTTGAGAGGATCTCGAGCCAAGTTGTCAAAGCTGAAGTGAACTTATTATGTTCCAACATTGCCTGAAGCTACAATCGGACTTGAATAATAATAATAATATTAAAAAGATTGCCTCCAGCTTCATGATAGTTTTCCCATTGTGTAACCACTCAGTCTGATTGAACGTACAGTGAATGTAACACTGATTTTAATTCAAGGCATTCCTTTAAAAGTGTCCCTATACACATGAAGGTCTGACTGATGTGATTTGTCAAACAAACCTGTTAGAGGGTTCGTCTGCCGGTCTGTTTGTAGAATTCCCATTACGGCTCACATCATATTGACCTGAAACTTAGTAAGTAGGTTGTTCTAATTGATATTCTTCCAAGGCATGACTAGTGAGGCTATGACTGAATTTTAAGGTCTTTTTGTTTTCTCAAATGATGTTTTTCCCTCATTTTGGCCTCAAACAAAAACAGGTTATGTCAATTTTACCTTTTTACTCAGTCAACAATAAAAACATAGGCATCATTAGGACTTGAAAACATCTGGGGCTTAAAAACAAATTTGCGATTATGTGTGTGTGTGTGACTGGTTCATAAAACCAGGTTGTGGGGGGGGGCTCTGTATCACTGAGGGGGTAGTGGGGTGCATGTGCAATGGTTGCTTACTGTGACACAGACGATGGAGGTCAGTACCAGTTACAGTTTGTCACAGTTTCCAAAACTCCATAAAAGTCAGCAGTAGCACCAGAAAAGTTGGTAGATTTGTCACTTTTAAAAAAAAGTCGTCATGACGGTTTGAAAAGTCGTCCCCACTCTCTCTCTCTCACACACAGGCCATACAGACAATGATGAAGGGGACATGTATTTACTCATATATTTATTTAAAAAAAAAAAAAATTGCTCAGAGATCTGTAGCTACTGCCAAAGCATTCCCAGGACACCTATGACACCTTTGAGTGTAACTAATTTGAACATAGAAACCTAAAATCTATAATTAGTATATAATTATAGTTAGTAAAGATAGAAAAGGTGGTATCCACTAAGTCCTTTATGTTTATTTATGCTAATATTTAGTGTGTTGCATGTTTTGTTGACTTAAATCGTCCTATTTTATAATAGTTGCTACTTTATTGTGTATACTTTAAATTGTTTCTTTGTTAGTTTTACAAGTTAAAATCCTACTATACTGAGGATTCTTACTAGCTTCCTACCAAGAAATCAACAGTATCTGTCTTTAAGGTATCTGTAAATCTTGCTGTTTCATCTTTAGTGGTTTTGCAGGACTGGCCTCGGGCTCCTGACCTTGACCTTGTAGTCCATTACTGTACTAGCCTTGAACAGGTCAGAGGTGCTGTATGTATTTATGTTACACTCAGGTCATGGATTTATCTGCACACCTTGTTTTTATTAGTGGGAGTCCAGACCTGTGGTCAGAGTAGTCCTGATGACCCAGACACATGCTTTGAAAGCCTTCAGTAAGACTCCGGTCCAGCAACAGAGCCTCGATTCTCCACAGAACCCTGCACTAATGTTTTCCATTAGCTGGAAGGCACATCCACAGGCTTACCTGAGCTTTAAGACCCCCTACCTGGCTTCTTCTCTCTTCTAGGAGAGAACAAAGGCCCTGTAATCCTCATTACACGCCACACTGAAGATTGAGTACAGATGTCAGGCCGTTTACCCTCAGCCCAAAACCCTCTTTTACAGCCATATAAATTCATCAGAGTCTATTCGTTTGATGTTAGTAGAAAGCAGTACGTCACAGGATTGACAAAGTATAGCTCTTTGAAGTCCAGCAGTGATAATCCAAGTATTTGGAGAAAATCAATCAGCTGCCACGCCTAGATTCCTACAGTGTCTGTGCATGGGAGGAGAGTTATTGATGGAAACAAATCAGCTGCATTTCAGAGACTTGATAAAACACCAGATAATGTATGATACTTCTATCAACTATATGTGTATTATATGTGTAAGTGAACAGAAAAACATAAAAACAGATATGGAAAATCAGCCAGCATGATAAACGTTTCATCAGGATGTCTGGCATAAGCGGATGTATTCACTGTTATGATTATAGGCTACCCTGTGTAATACACCGCACAATACACCTTTGTGTAGTTTTACATATGGAAAATGACTTATTGGCATAGCGGGGTCTTTCAGGGGTGGTCTTCCCTCATTAGAGCCCCACACAGATTCACTACACTCACACAAACCTCACGGACAGATGATATGGGCCATGGCATTACGCTGTGTTTGCAGTAGCATACAGAGTGTGTGGGAAAAAAACTGTGAAAACACTGCAACGCAAAGTTTTAGTGGCAGTTGCATGAGGCTGATGTTAAAAAACAAATCTGTACATGAGTTATAGATCGTATACAAAGTAGTGTTGTTAGTGTTGTTGAATAAATATGCACCCAGCTAAAATATTTACAAATGTTCAGACTAGATGGAAGAGTCAAACACTACAAACAAGCTACAAATAAAGTTATGTTGAAAAACGGAGGTCTTTACTTGTAGCTGATTAATACAGCACGAGGCTTTAAAGTAAAAAGTTACCAGCTGCTCAACATATTTTAACATCGCAAATATTACTTAGCATTTTTTTATTTCGTAAAAACATGCAATTACACTAACATTGAAAAAAAAAATAGCAAACAAAATATATATCTCTTTAGCAAACTTCATATATTTAACAACCATACAGAAATAAATTGTAATATTTCCAAGTTAAGTTTTGTATTTTAATGTTTAAGTTTCAGGAGTGATTATCCTCCTTAGACAATCACAAAATCATCAACAGACCAGTGTGCACCAGGGCAAATGATTTCTGAAAAAATAAAAAAAATAAAAAAATAATTAAATGGCAAGAGAAGTAATGTTTGGATTATTTACATAAAGCCAATAATGTTTGTCAGGTTAAAATATAATTTCACTAGTTTGTGTTAAAACGATTTAAGTATCAGATTGTAAAAATACTTCCATAAAACACTCAAAAGTCACAGGAGCGTCTCAATCGTCTCCTTCAACTGTTCAGAGCCACTGGGGATGATCACTGCAGACTTTTAGTGATTTTTGTCTCTTTTGCCATTTTTTTTTTACTTCCCTCTGACAGTATGAGGTGTAAAACCGCTAAGTTAAAGGGTATTTTGGTTTGGAGAAACTTTCCTGACCTCCAAAATAATATTGTACATTGAGTGTCACATGTGTAAATGACGACACAACTCATACAGGGACAAAAATGTAACTTTCAGCATAGACCACCCTTCATATTTTTACAAAGTTTCTGTCATTATACTGTGCCTTAGATGCAGATTTCATGACTCATAAAGAGCTGTCATTTGTAAACTGTAAAATTAACTGACCTTTCATAGTATGGGCTAGTGATGGTTACTACGGACTGCAAACATATGTGAATATCATACTGTCAATACGTCACTAAATGTCACATGTAGCATTAGCTAACATGGAACGCCTGTTTGACAGACTGATCTCATGAAATCATGTTCTTATGGCTTTTGGTGCACTGTAGGTACACGATTTCATCCTTTTACGTGTTATTCAACGCCATTTGATCGCATATCAATGTACACTAATGGTGCGTGTACACCAAAAGCAACCGGAGCGACCAGGTAGCTGAGGTCGCTGAAGAAGCTTCGCTGTTGGATTAGCTTTGGTAGCTTTGGTTGCTTGTGACATCACATTGCTCTTATCTTCATGTCCAGAGCAAATGAAATGCGCTCCCGCTTAATGGAACTGTGTTCCATAAATTCAGACACATGTGCCCCGGTTTAATCATCATCTGGACATGGAAGATCAGGACGTCGTTGTGTGCGCTAGCTTGCTGTTCATGCAGCTTCAGAGTTCTTGCCGGTGGAGGAGAAATCAAAATATCGTGCAAACATACTCACTACCCACTCTCCAACAACCTCACTCACTCTCTCCCAAGTGTCGTTTTTTGTTTTTGTCCCTGTATACAAAAACAGTCGGATCGTACAATAACTTGTGGGCGGACACTGCAGCTATTAACTTTTCGGTTGCCATTGTAACTTTTATCTCGGAACTAAAGTTTACTCTGTGTGTTTCTACATACCCACTGGATCGTCAGACCATGGCGTTAATATTTTTCATTGGTTTTCACCAAACCGCATCACAGCTCATTACCATAAGATAAGATGACTTTTAATCGCTGAAATTCGCTCTGGACACCCAGGTCGCTTCCCCCCCGGCGAATTCACTCTGGTCGCTTTGGTCGCTGACCCTCCATAGAGAAATAATGACTTCCGGCGCTCTGGTCGCTTTTTTTGGTGTACACGCACAGTAAGATCTCCAGTTTGCATATCCGTAACCTCTACCCCCAACTCTAAACCTAACCCTAATCGTGTGGTATTTTACATGATGTGAACATACACATGCTTATAATGCAAATGGACGGTTAAAAGTTTTGTGTTATCTGTATGCAATTCATTACATTACATTGTGCATGAATGTGATCACATCACAGCTGTGCAGCCAGTCCAGTACAAACAGCACATGATGATCAGCCAGTACGTGTGAGACTACATGGTTCTGCCTGAGACAACGCTGTACTTTAGGTCCGAGAGGTGGAACCAGCACGTTCATGGAAACAGTAAATCCATGGCCGTGTAAATAATGGGTATGGGTTCATTAACAGTGATGGTCATAGAACTGTGTGTGGTTATTTAGTAACAGGTTGGCGTAGTTGTCCAAGGTGTAATCAAAGTAATCAGTAGATCTGCACGTCCCTCCAATTAGAGACTGCAAGTAGAACACAAACGGCACCCACAACCTGAGTAATGACCTTCATAAAGATGATTAGAGCTGATAGTTAAACTCAGAACACTTCCCTCCCACTTCCTGTGATCTTTGACATCTGAAAAACAGCTGTAGATGTGTGTTACAGGAAGCTATGTGAAGAAATTACATGCATTTTTTTTTTATTTCCCAAAGGGTCTTATTGCAGCTACTTTAATAAATGAGTTCTTTATCCAACTTTCATTGTTGCCAATAATGTGATTTCTATGAATAGGCTGCAGGTTTTACATCCCGAAAGGATCAAAAAGTCTATGTTTGGTCCCAATTTCTTTGTCAGTCCTAGAAAGATGATTTGTTTATAGTGATTTGATTAAAAAATGTTTTGTTTGGTTTGACTAGTCATGAAATATTACATTCAGGTTTTCTTTTAATCAAGCAAAGGGCAGTTCTTCCCCATTTCATTTACAATACAACATCTCAGGAACTGCTAAACAGAATGTTGAAATATGGCACAAACGTTCACTTGGACTTCGTGATAAACTGACTGGATGTTAATGGTCAATCATTATAGTCATGGTGACAACTAAAACACAAGAGAAGAGCAACAACAGATCATGATACATGGTGGACACACATGGTGGAACTTCTGATTCTGATTAGCATTTCGTGAATGTACGTGTGTGTGTGTGTGTGTGTGTGTGTGTAATCCTCATACAACTTGTGTGCAAGTGCAGCTTGTTGTAAAGTCAAAGAAACATCACACATGTTGTGATTAAAGTCTAAAAGACTCAGAAAACACATTTTTCACTGTGAACTCTGAAGTTGACCCCAACACAAACTCGACTTATTTACTAAAATATGTATATATATATATATATATATATATATATACATATATACACAGTGTACCTTTAAACAGCTGAAACACATGATTTAATGTAGTTATATTTTGCTTTTTTTTTTTTTTAATGGAATTGGAAAATGGAAAAACATTTCCCTGTGCTCTACATAAACTATAAATGTTCTGCTTGGGTCTGAATTCTTCATTAATTCAACTCCACAGGTTCATCTTCGACACAATTTCTGAGTAATGACACCAGAAAAGTTGTTTTTGAGCGCTGGCCCTTTAAATGTAAATGATCCACTTCATGCTCCGCCCCCTTCAGGTTGTTGACTGTGCTGCTCTGTCTCATTCAACCAATAACTGAGCATTTTAGGTAATCGGCTCGATGTTTGGACATATTTTCAGTTTTTACTACAACCACTGCTGATGATAAACAATCATGTTGAACTCAGAGGAATGTTTGTTGAAAGTTTTGACCATATACTATGTGCAAATGTTGTGATGTAACTATTTGTAAGCAAAGCAAATTAAGGAATTAAAACAGGTAGTAGAAATCCACTTACATTTGCTAAAGCAGATCTAAAGATAGTTTTGCAGCAGCTGCAGGGTTCATATTGAAACTTTATGAACTATTAGGGTCCAAATACACAAATAAATGAACATAGACTAATAAAAGTGGGTTTAGAAAAATGTGACCCTTTAAAGCAAATCCCAGATGAAGAAAAATTCACCAAAGCTAGATTTACGCAATTTCACAAATGGTATTCACACTCATTAAGCTTTAACCAACTTCTAGACATCTCATTTCAAGCCTCTCATCATAAGAAAAAGCATAAAACCTCATCATTTAGCTCGCCCTCTAAGCTCAATTTGAATGAAATTTAGGCAAGTAAAATGGCTATGGTTTGGGTTAAAACTGGAGGAGTTAAATCCAACTGTATTTATGGTTTGGGCGAGGCTATGGTTATGCATAGGCAACTAAAACAATTTTGGCTACACTCAAGGAGAGGCTTCGGTTATGGTGACACAACAAAAGCTTTAACTAGGAATTAAAATATGACTGTTGCAGAGTTTTCCTGGTAAGAGTCATGAATTAAAGGCCATCGTGCCCTTTCACCACCTTGAGTTCAACCCTTTTAACTGTACATAATCTGATGTCAGATGTGGCTACTTCTTGTGTTTGGTTTGGGCTCTGGGGCTTTCACTTTTCTTCAGAAAAATGCTGTTTTGTCAAAGGGATACATTTGTATTACAACATAATTTATTTGGGGTAAACAGTGACATTTTCAGTGTTTTAGTGTCGATAACTTCATGTGTCTTTCTGTCATCTGTCTCTTTTGTGTGTCCGTTTGTGTGTTCTTCTGTTATGAATGCTGTGGGAAATCCAGCTTTCTAAGGTCAGTGTTGTTTTATTTTGACCTGAATGGAGTCAAATACGGAAAGAAAAAAGAAAAAAAAAGTTGAGAGCCCTTTGATTATATTTTCCCACTGGATTATTTTTACTCCCACATCACGGCTCATTGACAGAATTGCAGTCCTTTACTCTATTTTAGGCCTCTTATTTTCTGGTTCTTGGTTGGGCTTGCACAGTAGGTCCATTTCACAATGACCTGCCAATGTCTGAGGCAAGTCCAGGATGTGGATTTTCTCATTTTACTTTAAAAAATTGTATTCTATTTAAGGTATTTGACATGTGCATCAATCTGTCTTTGTATTTATAAACATTCTACTGAAAAAGACACCGTTCAGAATAGACTATATTCATGACACGACAGCCTTTATATTGGATTAACTATAGTAATATTTTGTCAAGATACTATTAATTTAATAATGTCACTCAGGTCAAATCAAGGTAATTATTACTTTTATGTCATAGTAATATGGACTGATTCACATCCAACAGACAATAAAAATCATAATAACCAATAATCTTTTGCTGCATCATCTTCTCAAACACATTTAAATGCACATAGTGGGCAAACAAGTATCACTAACTTAGCCTGGTAGCATATTAGCTACAATAGGTGATGGTAACATTAACTCTGTAAGTTAGCTTGCGCATTAGTGTGTTTTTGAGTTATGTAAAGTTGGACTTGATGAATACTTGATGGTGTTTAACATATTATAGTAGAAGTGTTGTAGTAGTGTAGCAGTGTGGTGTTAGCGTTTTGTTAAAGCTAACAAACGTTTTAGCTTGAGTTTCACTAGGGAATCAAACTAAATAGTGGTGACCAAGTGTAGCAGTCTACAAACCAATGGTTGAACTCTATGGATGTAGAACTTGGTGGTGGCTCCATTCAACAGACATTTACTCATTGGTGAAAAACCTAAAAAAAAAGTGTCTGGCTTCCATGTTATGCAGCCTGTTCCACATGTTTCCTCCCACACTTTTATAATTGAGTTAATAGTTGTAGATTGTACACTGGAACGACTTCATGTAGCTTAGTTTTACAATCAGAATTTGTTATAATCTAGTGGTTTTTCTTTGATTGGACACTGTGGGAATTGGTGACAGTTTGATCTGTTTGGTGGCGTCGCGGTGGCAGGATACTTCTTGTGTGCCGTCATTGGTTTGAGAAGCCTGTAAACTGAGTGGAATGCTTCTCATATGGGACTTCCTGGATTGTATTTCTTGTCTCGGATGTACCCCTTCTAACACCACCCGCTAAATGGTTTAGGTTGGGGTTACTGGCTACCTCAAGCTTCCTTTGGCAGTTATATTTGAAAACAATACAACTGCGTTTTGTTTTTGTTTTTTTGCTTTCTCGTGGCACGCAGAACTGAAGTAATGCATTAAAGAGTGAGTACATATACAAGATGTGAGCTTAACTTTAAAGCCATTTATAACACAGGACTGTTTTCAGTATTAGAATCTTCTGCTGAGCTACTTTTTTTTTTTTTTTTTGCGAAAGGTTCTGGGAACCTGCACAAACTCCTAACATTTCACTTTTAAAGTCCCGCACAAGTGAAACAACAGCATGTTATTTCTCTCCGCAGGAAAGAAAGCACCTTTTCACCTGTATAATCAACAGCCCCCATGCGTTCAACAGGGTTTCACGCTGGTGGACCCCACACAGTGTTAGAAGCTGAACAGTATGTGGTGAGATGGGTGAGGCAATGCCAGCCCACACTGTAAAAGTGGCCACAGTTTATACTAATTGTACCACTGAAAAACCTGACACAGCGATTTTTGTCACAACGTACGAGGGAGGAGGCAGGGACCTAACCTTTAAAGCAAAAGAAAAGGAGTTACTCAGTTGCAAGTGGACCTTAAATGCAAAATTGTGGCTTTTTTTTCTGCATCGCTCTTTTCAGCCACACGTGGCCTGCAGGTGCTCCATCACAATTTCCATCCCCCAGAGGTCCAGAGCAGAAAAAAAGTGACAGGAAGACCAAACACTCACATGTTATGGATTCAGAGACTGAAAAGTCAAAAGTCAGTGTAATGGAACCGAGCCACTGGTGGATCTTGGACGCTGATGGTGTACATTAAGTTCTCAAACATCTGTGTTGATGCTAAGTGCATACTACAGCAAATCAACAACATCCTTTTGAGAAAGACGGTACTGACTACAGGACATTAAACACTGAAAGGACTCAGTCTGTATTAGATGACATGCTTTCCCTTTCAGCTGCATTCATGCATATTTCTAATTTGCTCACAAAAATAAATAAAACGGCTCAACAAAAGGTGAATGCCAAAATGAATGAATGCACATAGTGAATATATGACAATGTGACGTGTGTCTTAAAAGGAAAGGTCTGTATAGATTCAGAAAATAGTAAACACATGATTACAATGCTGCACAAACCTTGATATTACTAGAAATAAAATATGTATAAAAAGCTACAACCAAAACACTGGTATATTTCATGATAAAAACGACTTAAATCTTCACCAAAAGCAGTTTCTCATTAATTTTCTCCTTATGTAAACAACAGAAGAGCAAATCTTTAACTACAAATTCATATCTTATTCTGACAATTTGCACAGAAGTTGTCGAACAAATGGAGCGAAGCCTGTGAGTTAGTCTAAGGTCAGGGTTGGTTAATATGAGCTGCACTCATCCACATACTTTTTTGACTTTGGAGGTCTGTTGAAACTATTAGTTTCCATGCTTTCCCTCTGACACCATGTGATGTGGTAGTTTTATGCTGTAGAAGATGACAGTGTTTCCATGGTAACTACAGAACCTCTGAACGTCCAAATGGGTCATATTTGATGGCCATGAAAAGATGAAAAAACTGCATTTTACACCAATTATTTACATGTATTGATAGAATGAGTGGACCAACACTTTATATAGGTGTACATGCTTTTGGCCAATGGTGGATGTTTGGGTCCGGTTTATGGTTATGGTTCAGATGAGAAAGACCAGACTAGGCACCCTGCATGGACATTATGGCATCAGTGACATCTATTAAATCACTTCTGAAAATACATTTTTGTATACTTGCCTTTATGTGATGTGGTCTGTTTTAAAGAATATTCAATTTTCCTGTTTTTTGTTTTGTTTTGTTTTTTTGCTTCATGATGTGGTCTTATTCCACATTTTTATATTGATTTGGCAGCATCGTGTTATGTGTAATCTCTGCCCTCTCTACTTCAATATATTTAAATTTATTCAGTGTCATGTTTTTCTAGTTTGCTGTTCCTATCTCTTTTACTGTATTGTGTTGGTTTTTTTATATATATTTCAGTGTCCTTTCTTGTGTCTTGTTTTATTTCACTTTTAGCTTAATTCTGTCATCCTGTTTGGCCCGTTTGTTATTTTGACTCCTGGTGCATCCTGCTGTTGTGCCCTTCTGCTTTGTCTGTCTACTTTGTAAAGTCAGGTTTTTAAAGGTGCTATATAAATAAAGATATTAGTAGTATTCACTACATTTTCCAACTATTACAAATTACTGTTTTTTAAGGGGTGAAAACATTTTCATTTATCATTGAGGCAGTCATGGGAAGCTAAATCAAGGATGAACTAAATGTTTTCAAAAAATGCTGTAAAAAATGTTGTAATGGCAGTTTTTTTTGTTGTTGCCCCAAACCACATAAATGTTAAGAAATAAATCATAAAAAGCACCAGGAGTCTAGTCATATCCCTACAGCTGTGATTTTAATATAAAATCCTAATTTTCTGACACCAATACCACGTCGAGCAAATATGCACCAGAGACTGAGACTCACTTTTACAGTTTTACCCCTGGGTTTTCCATTCAGATGTGCTGCCAAAATACGCACCTACTACTGTTTATCTCCAGAAACTGACTCCTAATATTCAAATAACTCCAGTGGATGGAAAAGAACATACATTTACATGTTCTGAAAATTAGGCTAAAATTTGTGACGTATTGGAAGACCCATCAAACACACAAAACACAAATGAATGAGCAGGAGCAGTAGTTGAAACGTTCATCTAAATCTCACCTCTGTTCTCTGGGGTTTGAATATGTAATAAATCTGATGATGTTTTCTGAAGTGACTGATGGATGCTGAGTGTTTGATGCGGAATACTTCGAAAAAAAACAAACTCAAATGCATAGTTAATATATTACATAGTTCCAAACCCAGAGTGTTTCCAGGCAGGGCTTGTGAAAGTTGTTTTCTTGATGCCATTCCATGCTTCCAATTAATTCACTTGAGTGTTTCCCTTTTTCACTTTGACTTCCTATTCATCGTCATCCAATCATTGTTTATATCCAAATTTTAAGAGTTTTCCCCTCGGGGCATCTTTCTGCTGTCTCTCTGCTTTGAGAGAACATTTGCCTTAATCTTGCAATATTTATTATGTCTTTTTGGATTTATATGAGTTTGGTTTTGTTGTTGAAATGAAAACAGCTGAAAAGAGTTTTCTGTTGTTGTCAGTCAGTGTTGCTGGTGTATTAATGTTGACCTTTACTTTGTTTTTCTTAATGGTACCAACCTAATTATTGCACAGACAGCTTTTCTATAATAATTATTACGGCAATCCCAATGACGTGGACATACATCTACATGTGATGGCTGATATTTACCTCCGTCAAGGAGGTTATGTTTTCACCCGCGTCTGTTGATTTGTTTGTTTGTTTGTTTCTTTGATAGCAGGATTACACAAAAACTACTGACCCGATTTCCATACAATTTGGTGGAGTGGGTGTAGGGCTGCAAAGAACCCCTTAACTTTTGGGGGTGATCCGGAAGAAATCCTGGATTCTGGATCACTTTGAATTTTTTGTTAACATTGGGGTCAATGGGGCCAAAAATTTGTTTCTCAGTATCTCAGTTAATTATTGACCAAACCTAATGAAATTTTCAGGAAATCTTCGCTCTGAGACAAGGAACAGATGATTAAATTTTGG
>JAPSES010074358.1:0-10481 GCA_029822895.1 Maxillicosta whitleyi
GTTAGGTCAAGAGCTGATCATTCAGCAATCATCAGACAACCTTTGAATGCAACTGGGTGCACTCAGAGAAAAGGGGGCTGAATACTTTTGCACGCCACATTTTTCAGTTTGTTTTTTTTTTTTTTTTTTAATTTGAAAGTCATGTATAATTTCCTTCTACTTCACAATTGTGAACTGCTTTGTGTTGGTTTGTCACATAAAATCCTAATAAAATATTATTTATGTTTGTGGTCATAACGTGACAAAATGTGGAAAAATTCAAGGGGTATGAATACTTTTTCAAGCCACTGTATATGAAGCTTTTGAACCTTGGCAAACTGCTTGGGAAGCATTACTGTGAAAAGCAGCCAGAGGGAAAACCTCAGATGAACTCCTACACCTGAAAGTCTTTCTGAAGGTATATGAAAAGAGAAGGAAAACTCAAAAAGTTCAGTGGTATGTAATCTTAATATTTTAGGGTTTGTGCCAATTTCAGTTTTGTTCATCAATACTTCAAATGTCAGAGCACAGTCATAAGAAAGTTAGGATTAAATTCTGACTGTACCATGCCAAACCAACAAAGCGCAGTCAGCTAATTGAATACATTCACCATTTTAATGCATCACAATAGTAAACAGTGTATTTACATGTTGTATTAATAGAAAAACAAAACTTAGTAAATAATAAAAAATAAAATAATATCTGTCACTTCTTTGCTTGTAGACAATTTGAGAAAATAATTATTTTTTTAATAACATCTTTTGGTAATATTATAAACTGTATGCATGCTCGGGGAACGTGTACTACATATACTAATATATACTATGCTAACTTTACTACTGTTCCACAATGTTTTGAGCAAAGGTGCCAAAAGTACACACTTTCATTACGCAGTAGAAATATAGATATTTGTACAAAAAATACAAATAAAATAAAATACTGTTAAAAAGTAGAAGCCCTGACTCAACTTCTTTACTGAAGTGATTGTAAAAATGTACGCACATAATAAAGAAGAATAAGTCGTATAGTCATAGGTTTGTCTAAAGGTGTGTTTTCATCTTGTTATATCTCACCTCATCATTCATGTTGTTACTTATTTACATAAGGGACCATCATTGCATTATCTAAAATAATTCCCCTAAAATGCATTAAAACAAAGATAAGGAGCTTGTTTTTCAGAATTTGAATTTACAGTAACTATAACTGTGCTTTCCAACTTTTGGATTTGAATAGATTGTAGCCATTTAGCTGATAGTAGAATGTGTTTTACTGCATGCATTTCATTTTATAGCTACAATGTTTTGTGGTTTTATCAATGCAAACCATAATTTTGATCATGAATGTGCACTGTGTACATACAAGCACAACCAAGGACATAGTTGTGATTCAGCAAAATTTGAGAATAAAGCATTTTCATGGTTGTCTTGTAAGTGTTGACTACTGTCTTTCCTAATAAATACCTGCAGCCATAGTAGGGAGCATGCTTGCTCTCTCTTCATCCAGGATAAAAGCCCATTCTTCATAGTATGTTCTGGATATCAGAGAGATTAAATCAAATTAATTGAGAGAAATCCCTGCCTACTTGAGGAAATGCCAGTAGATTTCAATTATATTCTTGGATGTTAATGCAGCAAATTATTGTACATTTGAGGCTTATACAGAATGCAAAAAAAATCATATTGCAGAATTGCAACTGTTTAATAATTTTTATATTTACTTTTTATTGGGAAGAAAAAAAAGTTTAAATGCTGAAGATGCTGGAATCTGTACTGGAAGTTGACCAATAGTGGATTTTTACAGTTTGGAGAAGGGGGAAGGCTACAACTGATTCATCCGCCAGTCTTTGACATTCTGTTCAGTTATAAATCAATCAATCAAGTTTTATTTATATAGTGCCAAATCATAATCAAAGTTATCTTATGGGACTTTACATATAGAGCTGGTCAAAACCAGACTCTGAAGCTAATTTATAGCACCCAACAGAATCAATCCTCCAGTTATCCAGCTACAACAAATTTCAAAATAATCAATAATTCAAAGACTGAAAATCTTTTCAGCAGAAAATTAAACAAAAAAGGGTCTAGGTGCATATTTCCATTTATTTACTTCATTGAAATTTGTTCAAATAGCCATTTTATTCATTTCATTCATATTCATTAATAGGAGCCAAACAAGAATATTTCTCATGTTTGGAGATTATGATTATGACAAGTGGAGGCTAAACTTGCACTTATTTTTCTTGAGAAATTTTTATTAATATTATTATTTTATTATTCACATTTCTTTGTGAAAGGACAGTTTGGAAAAGTAAACATTTTCATAATTTAATTGAACTTTTTTACACTTAAAGAGAAAAATTTGGAGTTCTCATTATTTATAGGCTGTTATACCATTATTTTACTGATCCAGCCCACTTGAGATTAAATTGGGCTATATGTGGCCCTTAAATAAAATTAGTTTCACGATCTAGCTCTAGAAGTGTATATTACACAGATATGGACAAAAAAGGCTAACCCCAGGCGAGGCCGATCAGCAAGCAGTGTGTGCAGGTAGCGCTCCAGTGAGTGCTCATTGAGGGAGCAGCGCAGCCAGGCACGACCTCGACCAAGCTCCGAAGAGATGTGATGAAGGGAGTAGAACCGCTGGAGCTCATGTCGGTTCAGGTGCTCTTTCACATAGAACCAGAATGTCAATTCTGGCAGAGGGATAAAAAGACAGAAGTTAGGGCTTATTTTGTTTAATGTTTGCTTTGCTTTGTTTCTGTGCTCGTTTATTTTTCACATTTTCTCCTCTCTTTCTATATTCACACTGTTATATATATGGCAAATATGGCTTTAAACCTTTCCAGTTAGACTTATTTTATACAATAAAATTCAATCCTGAGCTAATTGAGGAGTTGATAAACCTCAGATGTTTCTTTCCTCAAAAAACCTGAAGCTGAAGCTTTTTCCAAATAGAACTGCTGGTCTGGATCACACAACACTCTCAAAATATTTGCTGGTTTGTTAGAAGTCTTTTGTGCATGGTAGTATCTTGCTGTCATTTCCAATAATTTAGTGCATGTTGCAGTCTGCTCATTGGTCACCATATATACATTCACATAATTATTTTCAAAATCTATTTGCTTTGAACCAAGACTTTCATTTCTCTGAGCATAAACACTTTTTTGCAATATTTTAGGCTTTTTTACAATTTAAACTTTTTCAGTCAGGGTTTCTTTTTATACACAAATGGAATATGCAAACAAAAAGAGCAGAATGAAAACACAAAGTAGATAGTTGAGAGATAGAGGAGGCAGAAAAAGTGAGACACAATACCTTAAAAAGGTCAATGAAGCCATGATAACTATTATTTGTGCAAACATCAGACTCAGTACAACTTCAGTCATTAATTAACAACTATCTGCTCATCCTTTCCTTTTTGACCTCTGACCTGTCATCTTGTGATTTACAATTTTCTTACAAAACAAAAACACTTCTGTAAATCTACTTTACTGTAAAGTACTGAGGTATTATAATCAATATAATTGTGTGTTACATTACTCTTATACACAACTAGTATATAACCTTAATTCTGTGTGTTAAAAATACAGCTGCTATTTCTGCCTTCCATGGGTTCAGCCACAATCCTTTCTCAGAATTGACTGTGAAGTAAAGCATAATGCCACATATGGTAATGGTTAGGTGGTGGTCATCATTAAAGAAACCATGCATTTCTCTTCAATCTGGAATTAATGGTTGCTGGATTATTCAATATTACACAGCGGAAAAAATTCTGTGTTATATGAAACTCATATGTCTCAGCCAGATGAACGGTCTCAATAAATACTGATGGCCACAAATATGACTTAATCGTGAAGCATTTTGTCATGGAAATTCTGCAGAGTATATAGGAAAAGTAAGGAAAGGCAAAGCTATAAAATAAAATAAACTTTCCTTTTTTGAGGGTATTGAAACTTTAAGTTATAATATTCTCACAATTAAAACATCACAAACTACTAGTCCTCTTTCATACATTTTTTTGGCCTGCTTATTTACATGAATTGGTATTGTAACAAAAATTTGTCCAACATTGATGATCAGCTTCAAATAGTCTGTCATTTCTACCCCTTGGCCAAGGGGTAGTGTAATCATTTGTCATCTGTCTGTCTGTCCATCTGTCCATTCAATGACATAATCACATTATCTGAAGAATGCACTGACATATCTGCTACATATATGCTGTGGATTAGGGCTGCAACTGATGATTATTTTAGTAGTCGACTAATCTACAGATCCAGTAAAGATTAGTCACGATTATCTCCCCCTCGACGTTCTTTGCTCCAACCTCTGTCCGTCAACATGAAGTCTCTTAGTAAGTGAATAAAAAAATGCAAAATAAACTTAGTGTTACAGCTTATTCTGTGTTTAAGTCACTCACTTCGTTGAATTAATAAATATATCGCTCAAATAAAATAGATATCATAAGTAAAAATAAAGTGCAATAAAGAGCCCATAAAGTAATAAAAGGCAGCATCCTCACAACAGGACAAATGTTAACATTGAGGTAACACCCGAGAATCCACTGACTAGAATATAAAGAAACTGAGACTGTGTGTTGTCACACATGTTTGGCTCAAATTAAATAATATATTTTATGAGTAAAAAAATAAAGTGCGGACTTCCAGTATGGCGGTGAGCTGAGTGGACGTGCGCTAACCAGCTCTGCTACCCTTTTAGCTAAATCCTTCTTATATATTGTATTCGAATCTGAAAAATACCTCCAGTTCGATAAATAAGGTTAGTGTGATGCCGGTGTCACTGAAAAAAAGCTCTCAAGGGCGAAACAGAACTCTTCAAGCTACTTTGTTGGACTTTACGGCGTCGAGCACTAGCATGACATCTCAAGCTAAAGATACGAACTCTGCCAAGGCTAATGCCAGCCCGACTTCGAAGGAACCGTCGGATGGAAGCAAGGCGGCAGAGGAGTCCGGTCAGATGTCGTCTGCCATTCTGACTGCTATTAACGACATGAAAACAGAGTTTTCCACCAAGTTCGATGGCATACTGTCTGCTATTGAGAATGTCAGGAAAGACATCACTGATTGTGCAGAGCAGGTCACGGAGGCAGAGACAAGGATCTCGACAACTGAAGATAATGTTGCCTCTCTCCATACAAAAGTACAAGTCCTAGAGAACAAAAATAAAAACTTGGAGGAGAAACTACTGGACCTGGAGACCAGATCAAGGCGCTCCAATTTGAGGATTGTCAATTTAACGGAGGGAGCGGAGGGTGACGACGCATGTGCCTTTTTGGAAAATTGGCTGCCGGATGCACTGGAACTACCGCTGGGGCGCACAAAACTGACGGTGGAGAGGGCGCACAGGATCGGGCTAAGGGCGCACAACAATCCTTCACCCAGAACGCTGATAATGAAGTTTCTGAGCTTCAGGGACAAAGAGCTGGTGATGAGAGCAGCCAAAACAAAAAGGGAAGTACGATACAAGAACCAGACTGTGAGATTTTTCCAGGATGTGGCGGCAGGTGTTCACAAAAAGCAAAAGGAATTTGACGAGGTGAGATGGCAGCTCCGTTCAATGGGTCTCCGATATGGCATCATCCCGCCGGCCCGACTGATAGTGACTTATAAGGAACAGTCTTTCATCTTTAACAACCACGCCGAAGCGGAAGACTTTATCAAACGGATCAGGTCAGAAGAGGGATCGGGCTTAACTATTAAGAAATAATCTGGGAGCCACGGTTTTACAAAGTAGAAGGTAATGTCTGGTGAGAAATTCAAGTCTGAGCCGAGTTCACACAAAATACAATGATAAATACCTTAGTTAAATAATGTTAATTACAGTATTTTCATGCTCAGAGTTTACAGTAACCGTTAATGCTATAGCTCTATGGATATTTCTTTTTTTTTTT
Organism: Maxillicosta whitleyi; assembly: GCA_029822895.1. Classification (NCBI taxonomy): domain Eukaryota; kingdom Metazoa; phylum Chordata; class Actinopteri; order Perciformes; family Neosebastidae; genus Maxillicosta; species Maxillicosta whitleyi. Next base: position 5,890 of record JAPSES010074358.1, read on the forward strand.
TTTCCTTCTCTATACGGCAAGAGTTAAGAGGCAGAGTGTGTCTTTGGAGACTGACTCCTTGTTGACTTTAAAATATCTAATTGGGGTTCTATTAACCCACTTGTTCTTCTCTGTTGAGATTTTCCTAGAACAACATAGTGAGTTCAGAGAGTGAAATTTGATTTAACTCATAATTTAAGGAGGATGTCTATGAAAGAAAAATGTTTTACGTTATAGGGTAGCATGGGAGTGTATGGTTGGGGTAACACAATTTGTTGGTTTTTTTTTTTTGCAGTTTTCTTTTCAGCTCAGTGATTCTGTTCTACCTTCTTGGTGGAACAGCGATCGGCTATCTGGAAGTTTAAAGATCATAGGGGAAAAGAATTCAGGCTAATTGTCCTGGATATGCGTGGGGGTTGGGGCATAAGGTTCGTTCATGTTTGTCTTTTGGTTGTTGCAATTTTTACTTTGTATAAGCTTAATTTGTTTGGGGAGTATTACTATACATACTACAAAAAATGTCTAGTGAGATAAAAAATTAAAATGACATCATGGAACTGCAGGGGGTTAGGAAAACTTAAGAAAGTCAAACAGGTCATGAACAGGATAAAATCAATGCAGTCTAAGATTGTGTTTCTTCAGGAAACCCACCTGATGTGCAATGATGATCTGAAAATTAGGAGGAGATGGAGAGGCAGTGTCTTCTCTGCATTGTTTAACTCTCAATCTAGAGGTGTCACCACTTTGGTGCATGAGTCAATACCTCTTCAGGTAAATGAGGTTATTAAAGACAAATTTGGACGATATCTTATCATGCAAGGTAATTTACTGAAAGAGCAAATTATCTTGGCGAACATTTATGCTCCAAATACGGATGACCCTAACTTTTTTCAAAATGTATTCCTTATTTTATCCACTCTTCCAGGTAAATGTGTGGTGGCAGGCGATTTTAACTGTGCATTAGATCCGGCGAAGGACAGGAGCTCTGGAGCCGAGTCTCACATTCGTAGTTGGGCAGTTATACAACACTTCATGAAAGAATTGAACTTAATAGATATCTGGAGGGAAGAAAACCCTGATGATTCAATGTTTTCGTGTTATTCAGGGGTACACAAGTCCTATTCAAGAATCAACTTTTTTTTAACATCTGCAGAGTTAAGGCATAAAATGCTCTTATGACGCCATCCTAATTTCAGACCATGCTCCTAATTCATTGGTATATCAGGACTCGAAGCTAGTGAAAGATGCTAGGATTTGGCGTTGCAAACAAAAATGGTTGGCCGACCCTGGTTTTGTCTCTTTTCTGGATGAACAAATTAGTTTGTATCTTGAAACTAATACAACAGAAACCTCAGCAAGCACAAGATGGGAGGCCTTTAAGACAAGACAAGAATAAAGGAGATAGAAGATGAGTATTATCGAACTAGGTCACCAGAATCTCATCAAAATTTATTGCTCCTTAGAGCACAATACAACAAGATATCTGCATCAAAAGCGATGGCCAATCTGTTGCAACTCAAGCAGTCTTTCTATGATCAGGGGGAAAAACCTGGGAAGGTTCTTGCATGGCGTCTGAAGCAACTACAGAGTGAAAGAGCTATTACCTCGCTGCAAGGTGATCAGGGGGAAACTATCGTAGATCCAACAGAAATAAATGAATCCTTTAGGAAATTTTACGAGGGTCTTTATAGTTCAGAAATATCTAATGAAAATTCGGAACTAAAGGTGTTTTTAGATAGTATAAATATACCCAATATACCAGAAAGCTTTAGGACTAATTTGGATAAGGATATTACACTAGAGGAATTATCGGCTGCAATTGACAGTATTAAAGCAGGAAAAACTCCCGGGCCTGATGGTCTTCCAATTGAAATTTATAAAAGATTTAAAAATAAATTGCTGACCCCAATTTTAGAAATGTTTACAGAATCCTTTCAAAATGGTATTTTGCCATTGTCTCTAAGAGGAGCATTAGTTACGCTGCTCCCAAAGGTGGGTAAACCAAAAGATAAATGTGAAAACTGGAGACCTATCAGTCTGCTAAATGCAGATTTGAAAATACTTTGTAAGATTTTAGCAAAAAGAATCGAAGTAATAATAACTAAGATAATTGGGAGGGATCAGAATGGGTTTATTCGTGGCAGACAAGGCTTCCACAATGTCAGGAGGATTTTGAATATTCTTTACCACCTGACACCGCTTTACTGTCCCTCGATGCTGAAAAAGCGTTCGACAGAGTGGAATGGACCTATTTGTTCGAGGTTCTGGCACGTTTTGGGTTGGGAGATAATTTCTGTAATTGGATAAGATTACTCTATAAGGAACCATATGCACAGATTTTGACTAACAGTAATATTTCAAAAACTATTGAAATAAATCGAGGATGTAGACAGGGGGACCCTTTGTCTCCATTGCTGTTCATTATGGCAATCGAACCCCTGGCGACTGCAGTGAGGGCACATGATAGCATTTCTGGAATAGCAATAGGACAGACAGAGCACCGTTTAGCTTTATACGCGGATGATATAATTGTTTTTCTCAAAAATACCAACAAATCTATCCCAGCCCTGTTAGACTTGATTAGGGAATTTGGTAAGATTTCAGGTTATAAGATTAATAAATCTAAAACATCTATTATGCTATTAAACAATACAGACAGGGAAAACCCAACGAATCTAATGGCACAATTTAAAGTCGTCAATTGCTTCTCTTATTTAGGTATTCAAATTGTTCCTTTGCTTAGCAATATCATAGAAACTAACTATAGACCAGTCATGCAAGAGATCTCAAATTCTTTAGATAGATGGGCCGCCTTACCAATGTCGTTAATGGGGAGGATAAACACTCTCAAAATGAATGTACTTCCTAAACTGTTGTATTTATTTCAAAATTTACCACTGCCTCCACCAAGCAATTTATTTTGTCAGCTGAAAACACTTTTCATCAGGTTTCTATGGAACAACAGACGCCCCAGGCTGCATCTATCACTGTTGTACTTGCCCTATGATAGAGGAGGGCTTAAATGTCCAAACCTTTTATGGTACTACTGGGCGGCGCAACTGAGAACACTGATGTTTTACTTCTCTGAGGAGAATGTGCCACTGTGGAGAGAAATGGAAGGGGATTCACTGAAGCTGCCATTACCCATTTACCTGTACTCGGCTAATTTTAAGAAACTCAAAAATAACACCAAGAATCCCATGGCTAAAAATATGATTAGTGTCTGGCAACAAGTTAAGAAATATTTCAAAGTAGGTGGGAAAATGATCTCTTTCCCCCGGGAGGAAGTGAGGGGGGGTTTAAAATTTGGGCTGATCAGGGGTTACAAAAAATAGGAGATCTTTATAGCCCTGATGATAAATATCTGTTGTCTTTTGATGAAATTGTAGTCAAACATGACATAGCTCGCAGCCAGTTTTTTAAATACTTACAACTGAGGGATTTTATTAGAACTCAACAGAATCAATCCTTGTCTATTCCAAGCCTATCAATGCTCGAAGAAATGATGGTGAAAGACTGCCAGGGAAGGGGCTTGATTTCCAAAATATATAATAAGCTGGTTGATGAATCCTCAGAATCCTCAATAAATAAGCTTGAGTCCTGGAGAGTGGACCTACAGGAGAATATCTCCATTGAGGAGTGGGAGAAGGCATGTACCAAAGCACAATTACAAACAGTGAACACCTGTTTAAGATTTCTGCAGTACAATTGGCTAATGCACTCTTATATGACTCCAGTTAAACTGAATAAATTCTATAATACTATACCGGATGTTTGCATAAAATGTGACAAAGAAAAGGGCACGATTTTTCATTGTCTGTGGCAGTGTTCTCAAATAAAGAAATTCTGGGAAGAAGTGAAACAGTGTATTGAGGAAATATTAGAGATAAAATTACACTTAGAGCCAAAAATATTCCTATTGGGTATCTACCCAGCTAATTGCAACATAAGAAAAAAGCATCGATTATTTTTAGATATAGGCCAAAAGAGTCATTGCATTAACCTGGAAGGAGATGGATAGACCAAGGATAGGTAAATGACTCTCTGACTTAACAACTCTGCCCTTAGAAAAAATTACGTATGCAATTAAAGGCAAACAACCCATTTTTGATAACATCTGGGGCCCCTTCAAGAATTTTCTTTCGAATAAAGACTTGTCTGGTTTGGTGGAAACACCTGGGAATGACTCATAAGTAGCCCCCTGCAGTTCACTTGGGAAGTTGATTACTGTTTGGAGTAGATTGACCATTTCCCACTCTTTCTCAATTATACGTAATACACACTTGTGAACAGGATCAGTGTGTGGTTGGTTTTGTATTTATTCTCCCCCACCTGCTTAAATGCTTATTTGTCCTTTTTTTTTTTTTTTTTAGGTACTATTTGCATTATACTCTTGTGCATTTAAGTTTCCCTCATTGTAAGCGATTTATTTTTATTATTTGTGATGTTGTTTTGTGGTTGTGTCTTGTTCATGTATTGAAGATGGTTCCACATTCCTTGGGGCACTGTTTGAAGCCCCAGTAGTTATACGTATGCATATGTGCTATGTGTCTGAAAATTAATAAAGATATTGTTGGAAAAAAAAATAAAATAAAGTGCAAGAGCCCAGAAAG
>JAPSES010074359.1:0-10480 GCA_029822895.1 Maxillicosta whitleyi
AGATCCTGAACAGAACCAACATTAAAATGTGGATTTACACCAATAACTATTCAACTAATAATGATATCAGTGTCATTCTAATTGTAAAGGGTTTGTTTACAATGTCAAGAATCTAATAAAATAGATCAAAAACAAATGTGTCAGTAATATTATGGGATGTCAGTCACAGTATGTGTTGGAACTGTGCTGTTGGAGGAGGTTTGAGCTCTGAGTGTTTTTTTAGTTTAAAATGTGTTTCCTCTGCCAGGAAGATGGGTTGGAGCTAATGATGGAGCCAATGTGCTATTGAAATGGCCCCCACGCCCCCCCCGGACCTAACACTGTGTGATTTCTTTCTGTGGGGTTATGTCAAAGGACTGGTCTCCCTCCCACCACATGAGTGCAGGAACTGAAGAACGTTACACATGACACTGTGGCAGGAACTCCACCACTGTTACATGGTACATTATACAATTACCACCCCCCAAATTTTTCATTTGAAATTCATAGATTAAAATATTTTATGTCCAAAATAAATCCTATGTATAATTTCTCCCACTGTAGTGACTCTGATATGGACACCTCAAATGATGTCAATTTTTTTGGGACACCCTTTATTACCCAAAGGTTTTTTATTAAGGTTCATAACACAACAAACAGCATTTTCATTTATTATTATTATTATCATTATTATTACTATAATAAGTCATGTCCAATCCAATATTCGTGGTATATTATACCTCTTTTTTTAATCATGAAAATGAAAATGAGTTTTTGATATAATAAACTCCAACTTCAATCAGATCTTTTATGAACATTTACACGATCAGAGAATTAAATATTAGAAAATACCTTCTTTTTTTTTTTTTTTTCTTTTTTACTGTAAAAACACAAAATACAGAAGATAATATTGCACTAAATGGTGAAAAAATGTGATCCATAATTTGAAGGTGCTGTTTAAGCAAAGTGGTTTGAACCAGTAGGAGGTAGTCTGGAACCAGAACCATCGATGAATCAACACAAAACATTTCAATTAAAATCTAATTTATTTATAGTGCGCATATTGTTCACAAGTATGTAACATTAAAACATAAAAAAGAAAGAAACACAGGGCTTTACAGAATTAGTTGTATATGAAAACAAGCAACAGTCAAATAAACAGTAGAAGAAAGTCCTGTCCTTAAACCTTCTCAGCAAGAAAAACAAGACAGAAACCAGAAAATATTTGCAGAGAGAGTTTTGTCAGTTTTGTTTCCTAAAACATTACTCAAACTGTTATCAAAGTAGTTTTCTATTAATTTAATGTTTCATAACTAATCAGTGAAGCTTGTTTGGTATTTTTGTTTGTTTGTTTTTTACATATTTTACAGCTTAGATTATTAGAATTATTATTGTGATTTAAAGGCTTTTTGAGTTTATTATTATTATTATTATTATTATTATTATTATTATTATATGCGTCACATTTTGATGTTAAACCTTCTTGTGCGCCCCCTACTGGCTTTCTGAAAACCATACTCACGAAGATGTCCAGGAAGTTCAAGGGCCGAGAATTCTATAAAGTGGGCCGAAGCTGAACCAGTAAAATTATATAAATAATAGGAGAAGAAGAACTGATAAATAATGCCAACTCAAATTTTCTTAATGATTTTGAGTGAAAAAAAGTCAAACTCCATGATGAAAATATTCACATTTATGAACTGTACTTGAACATAACATGAACAAATATGAACAACCTGAAAAATAAGGGCAATTTTAACAATATTACGCTTTAGTTTATCATGAATACATGTACATTATAACATACAGGTCACGTTGGATCAACACATACACAAAACATTTAATAACAGGCAGAATATTGATAAAATTCCACATGCTTCTCTTAAGATATTTCAGGTTGGTTGTTTGGTTATTTGTTCATATTGTAATGGCCCTATTTTTCCACATTTTTTTGTAGTCTGTAAATATCAACATTTTTGTGTAATTTTACTTGTTTTACACAAAACTAAGAAAAGAAATGTGTGTTCTTCCAAAATGATTTGAACATCCTTGATTGTTGATATCCTCAGTGTAATTTTTCATTTCCCAGGGGCCAGATTGGAGCCTTTCTGGACCCGTTTTGGCCCCCAGGCCGCATGTTTGACACCTGTGCTTTAAACGGTCCCATACTGTGTAGAGAGTTTACATATTTCCTAATCTGTTCCAATTAACTGAATAGGTCTCTGTCGAATAGCTGTCTGTCTATATCACTTGTTAACATGTCTCACACCAGAGGGATGATGGGACTGCAAGAGGAACTGGAAGTGCGCATGCGTTGTAGAGTAGTTGTAACGGAAGCGGCTCGGCGGAGCTCACACAGACTGACCGACACTGAATGAAAACGCACTGATTTCAGCTCCAAAATGATGAAATTCCTACCCAAACTGCTGCTGCTTGTCCTCTTAGCTTTCCCTGTGACCATCCTTACCAGGGGTAAGTTTATGCTACTGCCTCTGACTGCAGCGGGGCAGAAAACGGTGCCGTTTGATTATCTTGGACATGCTAATGTTAGCCGCTAGCAGCTGGGAGAAACGGCAAGGCCGCTCTCCGTTTGACATGTGTCAGTTAGCTTAAAGTATATTAATAATTAGACACAGATCTGGGGTAAATGGGCTTTTCGTCATCATATTCAACCACTCTGCGATGCTGCTCATTTGAATTATTATTAGTATGTTCTATTTTAATGAGCTACATGTCAGCACTTTATCCTCCGGTTTACACTGACGTGTCCTTAGCCGTTAGCCGGCTAGGCTAGGCTAATGTGTTAAGTGCCAGTCAGCAACAAGTTTAATCAAATGATTTTACCAAAACTTGTTCTCTAGGAACAGCTATACGTTGAACATACTATAGTTTTAAGTAGCTTGCTATAAATATAAATAGCTTAGGCTTCTCAGGGTTGGAACTGAACTGTAGACTGGGTCTTGGATATAGCTTCATATGGCTTTAATCTTCTATTTGGCAGACATTTTCTTATTTGTTATAATAATCCGGACAGTCTGATTAGTGTAATAAAATGTAAATGGTTTCATTGGGTGTCGTTGGACACCGTTGACACTTTCATTGACCAGCGTCAAGTTGTGGCAAATGGTAGAGTTGCACATATAATTCAATCATAGTAATATCAATTTTTGCTATTGCCTTATCACAAATGGCTGTGAACAGCCAAGACAAATGTTTACAGTGATGCTATTCCAGAAATGGGGATACTTTCCGAGTGGCACTGGTTAAAACATTCAAAAGACAAGTCACAACTTGATGCTTTAATTTCAGTTCATAAGGGTGATTTGATATTTTTCCTTTGAAAAATTTTGTAGACTGAAATGAAAGTCAAAATATCTACACTAATCACAATATCCAACCCAAATGAAGATAATTTATGCTGTAAAACTACTCCAGTGGCAGAAAAACTAGAAAATAAAACTAAATTTGTGTATTGTAACATGCAATATTCATATGGTTAAAGTTGGATATTGATATTGCTTTGGAACTACAATGGAAGCCAAAGTATCCTTTTCAGTACTCTAGTTTAGTTCCTCCCAGCCAAAAATGAAATGTTTATTCTGACTAATCTGTTCATTGAAACATCTTCCTTTTAGGCCCAATGGTGGCTGCTCAGGATCTGACTGAGGATGAGGAGGCTGAGGCCGTGGATGAAGACGTAGTGGATGATGTGACAGCTGAGGACGAGGACGATGAGGCGGAAGTGGAGGATGATGAAAATGCAGAACTGGTGAGTGAGCAAGTAACGTCTGAGTGTAGCACTGAAGAACAGACATCGGCGTTTGCTGCAGCACAAGGCTCATAATGTCCACACAGATCTGCTGTAGGGGTGTCACAGTATGAAAATTTAACCTCATAGTTATTGTGCCCGAGATTATCATGGTTTTTGGTATTATCGCTGTATTTTTTTTTTTTAATGTGTTGAATATCTTCAGAAAGTATTGATAGTCCTACAGAAACTGAAATTGTTTTTAAAAAGTGTAACAGCCTTTATTATAAAAACCAAATGTGCATCTTTTCACATTAAAGTAAAACAACAAGGATTGAACATGTAAATGGCATTAATAGTAAAAATAACATTAATAGTATGAACAGAGCAGCTCAAGTGTCTGTCACTGATGATCCAGTAGCAGTACCTTGTTGCCTCACTGTCTGTCCTATGTAAAAAAAAATAAAATAAAAACATACCCATGTCATCATTGATATGAATCGTTATTATCTTGATGCTACTATTCATATACATACGACTGTGCCTATATTTGTTTTTGGTGCTAAATAATTAGCTAGAAGTTCATTATCTTACAGGGCAAATCATGTTATCAAGGACACGTGGTTCAGTCACTATGACTTAGTAAATTTAAGTTATCCTATTTTGCTAGAATTAAACCCTTTATTGATCTTGGAAAAAATATAAATTGTGCATTCTCATGGAAATCAAGAAACACGCAATAAAATACTGGCATCTACTGCTGTTTAACAAAATGTCCGTTTAGGTCAGGTGTCCTGATTAGCAGATTTAGCTGCTCCACCAGCAGCACTACCCACAGTAACCCATTTGTAAGTTTAAAGTTACTGTTGTGAGATATGCACGTGAGAGGGCGTTTTGTTGCTTGAGTCTTTTTATGCCACAAATAAAGTCATTCTGTTTGTAGTTATGGGTTTATCATTTATCTGATACAATACCGTGCACAAGGACGCACCATGTGGATTAACATCGGTTTAAGCCATGCTCCTATCGTATTCACTAATCCAATCCCTATGCCTGTGCACATAAATTTGAAAGTTCAGCTGTATACCTTAGAATAGCTGCTAGTAAGCGGCCAGATGCATTTTTAATGTTGGCAGTGGGCGCTGCGGCTGAAATATGGGGCTTATGTTAACATTATTGACAAAGGAATCGTTGCGTTCTTCCTAAACCCAAAGTTCCCACATCATGCATTTCAGTTAGAACGTTAACTGGCGTTGCATTGGCTGTAGAGTTATGGGTGAAGGTCCCACAGATGAGTCATGAGGTTTGAAGTATTGCTGCCTTTAGCAGACACATTTTTCCTGCACGTTCGACCAACAGGATAGCTGTCCTACCAACTGTTCCTCAGCATTTTTAAAATAACCAAAATATGCCCATACTTCTGACTTAGTCCTCTTTGAAAGCTGATATGTCCTGAGTCCTGTCGTCTCCTCCTTCAGCCATGATTCCAGCTTCCAGAAAGTTTGAACTTTAGTTTGTAGGATACAGACTGTGCAGGAACTTCAGCAGACTTGGATGAGATGCTGGAAAGGCTCACAGTGCCACAGCGCAGACGGGATATTCCACCGAGATAATAGATTTACATTTTAATTCAACTATAATTATTATAGTCATCATTTCTATCTGGGTTTACTGCTACACTGGTAACTGTGACCTCCCTAATCTGCTGTTGATTGTTTTTGTGGATGCATATCAGCTTTAAACACTCACATGGTGGTTCTGCGAACATTCTAGACAGAAGAAAAAGAAGACGACGAGGAGGAAGCGCTGGTTGGAGAGATGAAGGCTTCTCCTAACGCTGACACCACCATCCTGTTTGTGAAGGGAGAAGGTAAACACGCCCACACTTCTGATCTGGCTCTTTCCAGTTTGGCAGTATCCTAAACCTCCATGTTGTTTCCAGACTTTCCAGCCAATAATATCGTCAAGTTCCTGCTCGGCTTCACCAACAAGGGATCAGAGAACTTCATTGTGGAGTCTCTGGACGCCTCTTTCCGTTACCCACAGGTAATAAAACACAGTGGAACGTAGTATGAGGAATCTGCTTTTCAAGCTGTGGCTCTTGAGGCTTTAAGTCTGTAAACCAGCGGTAGGAGCAGGTGCTCCTCCAACAGGTGGAGGTCAGTGTAACAGAGGAGGCCATCTACCAGGAAATTAACAGTGAGTAGTCAGGGTTTGGTCTGAAAAGAGCTTGAATTTCAGTGTAAGTGCTTGAAATTCTAACTGTGATGTGATTTATTTATTTGTAATATAGACTCAAGCCAAAGCTACTTACAGAGAGGTGATATGTTCAGAAAACTAAAACTTTGTCAAAAAAGTTTTTATCATCCAAACAAATGAAGTGGCGGTTGTGCAGCTGCTTTATTTAATGACAAAGCAGATTTCTCTGGATAGGTTTATAATGAAACCACCTGTAAGTGCAAACTGTGAATGTGAGGTCAGAAAGAACCAATTCAGTGGAGAGAGAAACTCTTGAGGAGATTCTCCTTCCAGGTAATAACGCTCCTCCTCCCTGCAGATTGTCTCATCTAGAAGGTAAATAATTTAATAAAAGCAGTTTATTTATATTTGCTATTTTCTTTCTAACTACTGTTTTTAAAAACCCTTTAAAATGACTTTTGGGTGTTTTTTTGAAATGCTATAAATGTGCCTTTACCCGAAACAGTTCATATTTGGATGGTTAATAGTATGTAAATGGTAACAGGTGTCAGTCTAGTTCCTATTCCATTACCGATAGAAGACGTATATGGACCTTATTTGACTGAGTTAAGTTCTCCTCCAGTGAAAGCCCCGCCCACTTTTATTGGGAGATTGATCTCCTGCATCAAGACCACAGGACTCTAACATGGAGACAGAACCCGACAACCTCACACATTCAACTGGGGATTGATTCTGATAGAATGTGGCGGTGAGATACAGGAACATCGGTCCTGTTTTTGGGGGCTGCAACCAATTAATTACATTTCAATTCATTTCAATAGGGAAGATTTGATTTGTAAGATAAGTAAATCATAATCCAAACACGGTCATGGAAAGAATTACCCTGGTACTGTGAAGGTTCTGCTCTACAGTAGAATAAAATAATTGTGTGATGGAACGTCGGGGTAAAGTCCCTCGAATGAAACGCCGTCCTCGTGCCTCCTTCAGGATTACCAGTTCTACATCCAGAACTTCACTGCACTGCAGCTCAGCACCGTGGTTCCTCCCAGCAGACAGGCCACCTTCGAGTACTCCTTCGTCCCCGCTGAGCCCATGGGGGGGCGGCCCTTCGGACTCGTTGTCAACCTCAACTACAAGGACGGCAGCGTGAGTGTCTGCTCCCGTCACTCCCATGATTCCATACTTCCCTCTGCCATTGATCCTCTGTTCTTTCTGCCTCTTCTCCTTGTTCTTTTGAGTTTTTTTTTTATCTTGGTTCTTGTCCTTCTGCTCTGCAGGGAAATATCTTCCAGGACGCCGTTTTCAACCAGACCGTCACCATCACTGAGAAAGAAGACGGACTCGACGGAGAGACGTAAGTGCCCGACGTTCCCGTTGACTTGGCGCCTATCCACTCATTTATTTGATCTCATTCCGTCTCGTTCTCTCTCTCCTGGTCTTTCAGGATCTTCATGTACGTCTTCCTGTCAGGCCTCGGGCTGCTCGTCATTGTCGGCCTTCATCAGCTCCTGGAGTCCAGAAAGGTACGGTAACCACAAAATACTCTGTTCAGGGTCGGCTTTTGTTTTCCATGGCAGTTCTGAAGGTGGAAAAAGTGATCAGTGTTGGGAGGTATTCATTTGACATAATTTTTGCACATCTACAGTAGTATTTATTATTACCAACCATTGTAATTGTGTTAGAAATAAATGTTAAAAATGGATGAATATGCACTGAATCAGAAAATGAATCCAAGTATTTGTTGCTTTTTCTGAAGTCTATAAGGTGATCAAATAATCTGAAGTTTGAGAAAAGACTTGGAATGTAATATTTAGAGAAGACCCTTGCCATTTTGAGACTAAAATGAATTATAGTTTGTTTTTTTGTTTTTTTTCATGATGCAGAAGTTGACTGAACATCCACATTTTAAGGCTGATTTTTACAGGTTTTCCTCACGACTACAGACCCACAAGGAGTTTGCACCTCTGCATATTTTCTTTAGGTGTCAGTTCATAACTTTGGTTATTAAAACTGCTTCTAAATCTGTTTATGATGGAAGCTTGAGTGGTTCTCTGAGTGTTTGAAGTGAACTAATAGGTCAGTTGGTTAATCTATATTAGCTAGAGATAGGGCTGCACGATATTGGAAAAAGCTGATTTAGAAAAGAAAAACTTAACCTTGTCATACGAAAAAATACCCAGGAGGATGTAAGGGTTGTGTGGTTTCAGTATCATCCTTCTTGTAGCTGAAATAGTTCCCGATAACTGACGTTTCTATTCTTTTTGGCACCAAGTCTTCATTTCCAGTCATTTTTCTCTTGTTCGTGGCTCATTTTTTTCAATGTTGTCACCTGCCGCTCACTCCAAATTGATTAAGTAAAAGATTGTGATTGATGGAATTGAGTTGAGTTCATTTGCCTCCTATGTATCAGGACCTGTGATGTGACTATTGCGCACACCTACATCACCATTAGGATGCTCAAATGATCTATTGTGCAGCTCTACCCGTAGGTGTGAATGTGAGAGTGACTGGTTGTTTGTCTTATGTGTTCTGGTCGTTGATGAAAGTGAGAATCAGTTCTCAGCTAACTTACCTGTTTAAAAAAAGAAGGATATGAAAATAACTGATGGAAGACATTGCTAGTGACATTCATTTAGTTGGTTTATTTCAATGTGTGTTTAAAACCTCATCGGTGTCTTTTGAATTTACGGACCCCCTGCATCTCCCATCGTCCTCATTTGTTCCCAGATTAAACTAGTTTTCCTGTAGGCGCCTGCCAGAGTTTGTCCAATGAAACTAAACACGTCAACCTGTTTGTGCAGAGGCGGCGTCCTGCTCCGAAGGTAGAAATGGGAACCTCCAGCCACAACGACGTGGACCTGAGCTGGATCCCCCAGGAGACGCTCAACCAGATCAGTACGTAGCGCCCGTCCTCCTGCTGCTCTGACCGCCTGCGTAGCATCAGCCGCTGGGTTTTTTCCTTTGTGTGTCTGTTCTCTTCCTGCTTCAGCTGAATGAACTTTAACCTCCACGGTGCATGGGGTCACTCACTCTTCTCTCTTTTTCCCTCTCTGCCTTCCTTGCTGTCATGTTTCCCTGCATCTACAGTGCAGAGTCGCAGAGGTGAGGTCTGCTTCCTGTGTGGACATTTGACATTATTTTTATACTCAGGTTTTTTTTTTTTTTTTTATTATTAGATCATGGTAGAGCTGGGCGGTGTACCAACAACGCAGTCCTACGGTCTTTAGTTCTAACTGTCAGTGACACTTTAAATATATTCAAGTTTTCTAAGCGTGTGGCTTCCCCAGGAAAGTATCTCCTATAGAACCAATGGTGTCAGGCACAACAAACCCCACCCCTGTCATCTACTGTAGCTTATTTTGACATCGATCCAGCTGATGTCATCATGTCTATGCATGTGCTGATGTCTGCCTCTATATACCGTATTTTCTAAGGTATAAGACGCACCTGAATATTAGTCACATCTGACTATCAGCTGCGTTCACTTTGTGACATCAGATATTTACACAGAAAGATTATTTAAATACTTATTTACATCTCTTCACTGCTTTTTTGCCAAACAGTGCCTGTAACACAGCAGTAAAACAACTGGTTAAAAAAAACAGAAAAGTCATTGATGTCCATCTTCCTCCTGCCACTGAACTCCTCTTCTTCAGTGCATATACATATGCATTTCTATGTTTGTTTCCATGACAACGGTGTGTGAATGAGTTGAGCATAAAACCAGTGTCTTCATGTGTCATCTGTCTCTCGCCTTTGTACTTCCTGCTAAGAGCGCCCCCTGGAGGCTGTTTGTCTGTAAAAAATCTATACTCAAGCTGCACCGTTGTATAAGCTGCAGGGTTCAAAGTGAGAAAAAAGTAGCGGCTTATAGTCCAGAAAATACGGTGTGTGCCGAGTTTAAAGTAAATTGAAACAAAATTGCTGTTTCTATATTAATGTGAAATCTAAGTGAACTAGCCCATTGACCCATGGGGTTCCACAGGTTCTAGATGTGCTACTTTTCTACTGTTGTGTATTTGTGCATACTGCAGAGTATTTGTCCAAGAGTCACCACCAAAGCATTCTGGTATAGCAAGATGGTTATAAGGCTATTATTGTATTATAATAAAATGACTAAAATCTCCCAAAAACATTGGTCATATTAACTTGCCGTTTTCATTAGTCTGTTCCTTGACCAAAAATATGTGACAAAGTGCAGCAGTTGGCTCTGTACAGATTTAGTGTCAATCCAGAGACACATAGAAGCCACTTGGCTTTTATAAAATAGATGAGAGAAAAAAATAAGGCATAAAAATTTGGAAGTTTGATCCATGTTTCCTAGTAATCTGAATTGAATTCAACCAATAGTTTTGCGGTTGGAATGTTAACCCTTCTGCCGGCATCCACAAGACGAAGGCAGTGGGAGCGTTAACAAACAAACAGAACCAAAAACCATACCCTTTGCCTCCCCTTTAGGGGTCAGGACAATACGATCCAATACATGCAGGGCTCAGTCTGGTACCAGAACACACTCTGGTCCTGAACCAACAGTGAATCGACCGTTTCCACAGA
>JAPSES010074360.1:0-10477 GCA_029822895.1 Maxillicosta whitleyi
TCCAAATGGATCATATTTGATGACCATGAAAAGATAATAAACTGCATTTTACACCAATTACTTACATGATTGATAGGATTAACATTAAGTGGTGGATGCATAAGTAATGCTTCTAAAGCCATAAATGCAACCACATCAGAAATGAAGCAGAGATGACTTGCATTTAGTCTGTTAGCTCATGGAAACGCATGCACACATTTTACTTTCTCCGTGTGTGGTCCAAGTCATTATCACCCTTACTGTGTGGTGAGGAACACAGCACTGGTTCATTAGTGGACACTGTGGGAGTCCGACTGACACGGGTCCAAACAAACACATGCACAAAAATACAACAGGGTTCCACATGTTCAATTTAAGTACTTTTAAGACCTTTTAAAGACGACTTAGAACGGAATTTCATGGCCGTTCTGGGAAAAATCTGCGAAAATCTAGAATTTACAAAAATGTATTTATTAACACCGACGCCTTGATCGCCATCGTCAAGTCATTTCTCATCATGTGGTCCCGCCTCTGGAGGTAGTAACGGAGCTGTGGAATCATGATTCTGGAACACTTTTGATGAGTATATAGGGATGTATAGCGTAAAGGACCTCACCCAAGGGTCCACCTGGGTCTGAAACCGTCAATGTTCCGCACCAAAGTGACGTAAACCACTAGGCTACCCAGTCTCTCACCATCGCTGAGTGTGAATTACACAAAGACGACGCCGTAACTCGTACAGTCGCCTCTGTTGTACAAACACAGAAGCATAAACCAGCATAAATACTCACACATAAAAAACACACACAGACCCAGCATGAAGCGCTAACGTTCTCAGCTGCCGCGCACGCAAACACACGTTTAGTCAGGCTTTCCTTCTCTTAAACTCATTGAATCTGAACGGGCCACTTCAACATGCACACGTGTTTATTCTTCTAATCGTCTCGCTGTGCCCTACATCATGAGCCGCATCGCTCCTTATTCTCTACAACAACCCTGTGTTTGCATTATGGAAGACCTCGTCGTGTCCCGGTGTGGGCACACAATGATAATGAAGCTGCTGGTGCAATAACGGGTCTGCATGAAACAAACACCTGTTGGACATGTTGAGACGAGGGTTTGGACAGAACCACAGATAGTTTCCCCGCAATATTACTCCCACGTTTGTTTTTTTATCTATTTTATTAGATTCTTGACACTTGGAAACATACCCAAAGAAATTGTGGTGGTTTTGTTCAGGATCTAGGATCTCTTTTCCGACAGTCTTCTCTGTTTTTGACATAATAACAACTTTAATCTGAGCTTTTTTTTTTTTTCCCCAGACACAGATCAACTTCATTTATCCTCAGGAAGAAGTTAATTTTCCATTAGTTCAAGGAAATAAAATAAAACTAAATAAATAAATAGAAAAATACAGATGCAGTCCGATGCAGCTGCTTCTCTGATCGGTTTAATCTGAGCTTTTACATGAAATTATCTCATCTATACTGATAAAATACAAAGATACAGAGGATAATATTCAAATAAATGGTGATAAATCACTTCACAATGGTTTATAGAGACAATTTAATGTGGGAACTGACCCTTAGATGGTGTCTGTGTGTTTTTTTTATATATTTTTTTTTTGGGATGCACTTTCAATTTGGTTATTCTGTACTAGAAAATAACAACAAAGACATTTAAAGGTATATTGGTAGAAGGATGCTGAGTTTAGAACCGCCAGGTAGGAAGTTAGAGCAAGACCAAAGAGGAGGTTTATGGGTGGAGTCAAAGAGGACATGAAGGGAGTCTGTGTGAGAGAAGAGGATGTAGAAGACAGGGTTAGATGGAGGCAAACGGTTCGATGTGGAGACCCTGAAGGTGTTCAAAAGTAGTGCTGAGTCTTTATGGGTTAAAATAGGAGTAGTCAATGAATAAATATATTTTGAAAAAAATAAATAAATATGATTATTTGAGGTTTGCTGTTGGAAAAATGATGAAAAATGCCTAAAGTGAGTATAGATTATTCTTCTCGAGGCCTTTTTCACAACAAAGCCTGAAAGTGCAGCCTGTGCGCATGTTGCCCATGAAGTTGGAATAAATATTTTTACCTCTTTTCATGAAAAAAAAAAAAAAAATAGGAGGAGCTTCTGGTATCTTCCTCATCGACGTCATAAAGCTTTGTGCTTATTTACAACGTGAATCTATTAAGTCTATTAAGTTAACATTGCAGTGACCGCTTCATTTTAATGGGACTGCTATATTGGTACATCTGACATTAATTACACACAGACTGTGGGCTCAAATTGAATGAAAGGCGCGCTGCAAATTTGCCCTGCACTTTCATGCCCATAAATCTGGCCCAGAGAGAGACCGCGCCATGGTCCCAGAGGACTTATGGCTTGTTAAACAGATGGGGACGACTGAATCGCTGCGCTGGTGTGGGGTAATCTAATCACGCTGCATCAATTTAATGACTCATCACTGAACACGTGCACAAATACAAACACACACGCGTGCCACAGAGCTCTCGCACACACACGCACATGAAGTTACGTGAAATGATTGACGTTTACGCTGCACCCTCAAAACAAACACACCCACTAAAATCCATTTTGCTGAGCCCAGAAAGACAGATCAGAGCACAGGAAGCCACATGTACGGCCCAACCTCCCATGGAGGAAGCAGTTCTCCACCTCTTTGAACTCTGGGATTGACTCCTGATAGCAGTGACAGGATATCAAACAGCAGCCATGGACGATTATGGGGTAGGACAGGAAAATACGGGACTCGTTTTTTCCAAAATGCAGATACGAATAAACAAACAGGTACACTGTAAAAAATATTTATCCCTAATTCAAAATACAATAGTTAGGATTCATATGTTTGTTTGTGCTGGAGTGTGTTTTGTGCGCTGTTGACGTTAAGCAAATCCATTGTTAAGCTAAAGTAAAGCTAAAGTACTACACTGATGAGGGGATGGAATACAGATTCATGTACAAATACACAACTGTCCCTTTAAGAGTTCTTTAAGGACCCTAAAAACGGGCACTAAGTGTAAAATGGAGTATAATCTGAGGCTCCCAGACTGCAAATATTTTCACTTTTATGAGATAAAAGTAAGAGGCTCTGTTGAAAAGACTCATTTCTATCAGTGCTTTAAAACAAAGCACCAGTTTGGGCCGTCCTGCTTTCATTCAGACACCCTTTTTTCTTTTTTTTTTACTGCGCTGTGCTTCCACCTCAGTTGAACTAACAACAGATGAAAGCCAAACCCCTCTGTGGCTCTCCTCATTTTAATATGCGTGTTCACGTGCATGTGAAATCACACGTGCACATAATCAGAGCCGAGTGATGCAACAAATTCCCTTCGTCTCTTCACCAAAAATCAGAAATGGGTTCTTTCCCCTTCAAAGCAGCCATATGTGGCAGCGTAGTGGAGCGAGTCTTCACTTTAACGGCAGCGACGTTACACTTCATATAATGACAAGAGTGACCTTCATTTATGAGGAGAATACTAAGTTCCATGCCTCTGGTTCTCGTCATTCGTACAGACCCAAACATCCTCCATCTAAAAAAAAAATAAATCATCTACTGATGTCAACTTTAATCCACTAACACATGCAAATAGTTGGTGTAAAATACAGTTTTTCAACTTTTCATGGTCATCAGATATGACTCATTTGGACGTTCAGAGGTTCTGTAGTTACCATGGAAACACCATCATCTTCTACAACACAGGTGTCAAACAGGCGGCCCGGGGGCAATATTATCAACCATTTTAGTTTCGGTTCCACATCCAGCCCAATTCAATCTGAAGTGGATCAGAACCAGTAAAATTCTATCCTAATAACCTATAAATAATAACTCACTCAGTTTTACGTTTGTTTTAGTGTCAAAAGATCAAAATGACATGAAAAGGTTTATATTTGTACGATATTCTGTCACAAAGAAGTGAAGAACCTGAAATGTCTTATGAACATCAGTCATTCCATTCTACTCTGTTCTATTCTATTTTACTCGGTTCCATTTTATTCTATCCTGTTCTTTTCTACACTATTCTATTTTACTCTGTTCCATTCTATTCTTTTCTACTCTGTTCTATTCTACTCTTTTGTATTTTACTCAGTTCTATTTTATTGTATTTTACTCAGTTCTATTCTACTCTGTTCTATTTTACTCAGTTCTATTCTATTCTATTTGACTCGGTTCTATTCTGTTCTATTCTATTCTATTTGACTCGGTTCTATTCTGTTCTATTCCCTTCCATTCTATTCTGTTTTACTCAATTCTACTCTATTCTATTTGACTGGGTTCTATTCTGTAGGTGCTGTGAATAAACCCAACATGCAAACACTTCAGGGGTTCTCCACAGTGACTCTGTTCCAGATCCAAATCACAGAAAAGATCTATTACACAGCACATCAAACAGATAGGAGCGTCCACACATTTAATGGAAGAGCACCACCAACTCCCAGCTGCGTTAAATCACATCTGCTCAACAGTCGTCTATATCATTCAGCAGGCAGCATGATCAATTCAGCGTGTGGCTCACACCGGCCGCAAATCGTTAAGTGAGATTAGAAAAGTTCAGTCTCCACTGTTGTATATATATATTTGTGTGTGTGTGTGTGTGTGTGTTATTCAGTGACGGATCCACTGAACCCTGACAGCTAGGTAATGCTGAAATGAGCTATCGACCACCAGGTGCTGAGGGAGACCGGCCGAGACCAAGGGAGAGGGAGGAAGACGGAGAGGGTGATGAAGCAGGCTGACAAGTAGAAAAGAGACGAAGCGTTTGTTTGTAAGAGTCGGATTTTTGAGAAATGTCATCTTCAGTACATGATGTCAGAACTTATAACGGACTGGGAGACGGGAACAGTCTCCGATAGGTTCAGGATATCCTAACATCGATCACATCAAGATGCTTTTATCAACCGCATCATCATCATCAACAGCATCATCATCATCATGTTTCCAAGAAGAATACGCTGCTATTTACAAGAGCAGACAAACTAATGTTAATGGGCTCATAGAAAAACATGGAGTAATCAGACTCCTTTCATATTTTGGTATTTGTAATGGGAGATATTTTTGATGGAGTTTGGGGTGTATGTATTATACTCTGCATCGTTTAGCCCAGGGGGGTCAAACATGAGGCCCAGGGGCCAAATCAGGCCCCCAAAAGGGTCCAGTCCGGCCCTGGTGATGACTTTATCAAATGTTAAAATGAAACTACAATATTAACAATCATTTTAGTTCAGTTCCATAGACAGAACAATTCAATTAAAGTGGGTCAAATCTGTAAAATACTACCATAATTTCTAATAAATACTCACAACTCTGTAACATTTACATGTATTTACACCAAAACTAAGTATAATTTACCAAAACATGTGAATAATGTGAGTAAATATGAACAACCTGGAATGTCTTCAGCGCCACCGCATTTGAGCGCCACGCTGTGATTTCAGCCGCCACGCTGTTTTTTAATGACAGGGTTCCCGCCAGTGCAGAGCAGCGATCCCCCACGTCAGGAATTGTTTTGCATGTCTAATTGACTGTCATGTAAATGTTCATAAAAGCTGAGAGTAAAGTCATTGGTTTGAAAAAAAAGGTGACTTTTCAGTAGAACGTGTCATTAACCCAATAATTTAATAATAACCATAAACCCAATGTTTCCGTCCACTGTAATTGATCCAACTCTATGGTTTTACTGGTGGATTAATGTTGTAGAAGATGACGGTGTTTCCACAGTAACTATGAAGCCTCTGAACATCCAAAAGGCTTATATCTGATGACCGTGAAAGGACGACAAACTGCATTTTACACCAGTTATTTACATGTGTTGATAGAATTAATGGCTCACCAGGTTAATAGTGGATGTTTGGGTTTTAATGGATCAAAACACGAGTACATTTTGGGTAATACTGAACTTATTTGCCCAGTTCAGAATTTTTTATCCAAAATGTTTTTTTCCAGTGCTCTCTCAGTCTGCTTCGCCTGCTTGTGTGTATTTTCCTGGTCTCAGGGAGCTATGAATATTTCAGCAGCAGCGTTTCCCCAGCTCTATGAAACCACTCCGTACTCTACACACTCTCCATCACCTAGTCTTATTGTCGGTCTACAACACACACACGTTCATGCACTGGGACTTTATAAAACAGATATATTCCACATACACAAACAATTTAAACTGTACATTAACTGGACACCACTCTCATATGTGTGTATTTATTATGCAACCGCATTCATCAAAGTGTCTGATAATGAAGAGAGCGAGAGAGAGAGAGAGGGAAATGGAGATCTGAGAAGATGAAACTGGACTGTGGAAAGTGGGGAAAACGTTGATGTTTTCAGGTTACATAACAGACTCAGCCTCATTCTGTTTATTGTGACACAGCAACAAGATGTTTCTATGTGGTGGTATAAGGCAACTGGGGCAGATTATTTTAGGCTTTTCATCAAATGATTCCTAATGTCAAATTCCAAAGCAGAGTTTAATGATCTGAGGTCTGTGAAGCGGGGTACATGCATGAGGATTTTCTAAATCTGAAGAGATTTTTTTTATCTGTTACAATACGGAAGAAGATTAGGGCCACTGGGGGAAAAAAATAAAATGAAGGTCCGATATATTATTTTTATCAATATTATTATTCTTATTCTTTCTTATTATTATTATTATAGATTATCTCAGAATTCTAACTTTTTTAAAACAAACAATATATATATATATATATATATATATATATTATATATGCACATACATACATTCTCACCAGTGCATTGGAGCACAGCGGTACCCCATGCTGTGACTTCAACAGTTATTCTGTTTTTTAACAACAGGGTTCTCACCAGCGTAGCGTTGGGTAGCTGTCCATGTACAATAACCCCCCCCCCTTTCCACTATCCGTGTATATCCAGTCCACTATCAGTATATAGTCTACACACACCCACACCCCACCCCCCGGTCCGCTATCCGTGTACATTTGGTCCACTACCAGTGTACATACACACACACACACACACAAACACACACACACACCAGTCCACTATCCGTGTAAGTCCAGTATAGGAGTCAACCCCCACGCTGTGAAAAATTCCCAGTGAGAACCCTGATATTCGACCTTCATTTTCCCCCCAGTGGTCCTAATCCTCTTCCGTAGTTACAAACCCCACACCTGAAGATAAAAAATCAGACACTGAACAGTTTTGATGGTAGTGTGTGTGTTGTGCTCTGATAATCTCAACACTGCACACCACAGACATAATAACCATTCTGCCCCAACACCAATCTATAATCTAGTCCTCCAGACCAAGTAATCAAACAAAAAAAAAACAAGAAGAAACTTGGAAACTTGAAACTTGGTGGAAACATTGAATAGACAGTCTCGGGCTTCAAACAGCTCCATGAACTGGTCCTCCACTTCTGAGGTCCAGAACTTCATGTTTCAGGTCGGACATGCTTGTTTTTATTTATGCCTACTTCCTTATTCCTCAGTCACAATTCACAGAGTCATGACTCGGGAGTCGTCAGGTTTCCCCACATATAAGATTTTTGGTTGTTTAATATTCACGATTGTTGGTCCCGACCTGTTTCAGAGCTGATCATCAGGACAAATTCACTCTTAACACACTTCACAGGATAATCTTATAGGACATAAAATAATCTGGTGTTTGCCTTCCTTAATTTGGGAAAATCAGGACAAAAACATCCCAATTATCTTTGTATGTGTACCCTGCTTAAAGCAACAAATAACCCACGTCCACCAGGTTTAGACTGCACTTCAGCACCAAGGACAGCTCCAATGACACTGTTCAGACGGTTCAGTCATGTAACTGTACGGAATAAAACACACACAACAAGCACAGATCCCACACGATAACCAACACTGAACACTTACTGCAGTCAATTTTTTTTCCCAATCATCATCACTAAACAGAATTAAAACAAAGACATATGATCTAAGCGTAGAAGCAACTTCAAGCCAGAGATACCCTCACAGAGCACAATACCTGAACATAATAATAATAATATTAAAGATTTGTTGAGTTTTATTGACTAACAAATGGATTCGATGCGTTCTTAGTTGACGTTCCTCTGGTTACTCCTCTGTATATTGCTACAAGTGTTCTTTAGCGTTTCCATGGCAACACACACTGACTACTGTTACTAACCTTGTTTTATTTGCAAGTGTGATGTCACCAGAAGAGTCTGAAGCAGCCCTTCTAAACTGTACTAGTTTTAGGACCGAGATGACATGACATGACAGAGATGAGAGATATGAGATATGACAGATATGAGATATGACAGATATGAGAGATGAGATATGACAGATATGAGATATGACAGATATGAGAGATGAGATATGATGAGATACAACAGATATGACAGATATGAGAGATTAAATATGACAGGTATGAGATATGATATATGACAGGTATGACATGTGACATGAGATATGACATATGAGATATGATGAGATATGACAGATATGAGAGGTGAGGTATGACAGGTATGATGAGATATGAGAGATGAGATACAACAGATATGAGATATGACAGATATGAGATATGATGAGATAAAACAGATATGACAGATATGAGAGATTAAATATGACAGATATGACAGGTATGAGATATGATATATAACAGGCATGACATATGACATGAGATATGACATATGAGATGTGATGAGATATGACAGATATGAGAGATGACATATGAGATATGATGAGATGAGATGTCAGTACTCACTGGGTGTTTGGATGTGATTCTCCCTGTCACTGCACTGGTCTGGAACCATGTAGAGGAAACGTAGTTCTGTTGTGTTAAAGAGAGAGATGTAGAAATGAATAAAAGAGGGAACCTAATAAATCTAACAAACTGACTGAAAGTCATTTCTGAAGTTCAACACACAACTAAGAAATAACAACGAACCTACACAGTTTGTAAAGACAAACATTTAAAAAAGGTACAACTACAGATCATTCAAAGATAAAAATGTATAATTTGTATAAACATTTCAAATTTGGAGAAAATTGCATTAAAACTAAAATCTTTTACTTGAAACTTTATTCAGGCATCACATTCTACGTTTACAAAATATTAAATCAAGTAAAAACACTGAACAATAAATGAAGTGTTAGTTTATTATTACTTATATTGTAGAAAATGTTGTGTTTTGTAATAATTATACATTAAAATACTGATAAGTTAACAGCACGCAAGTAAAGACGTAATAAATGTATCAGATCCAGATGCAACTCTTTTGCAAGTCTGATCCATAGTGATTAAATCAAAACTGTCACCAAGGTAACGGGTCACACACTGACAATGATCCTTGGTAATTAATTAATTTTCATTTTGAGAGTAAAGTCAAAATGTTGAAAATTAAGTGGAAATAAAAGCTAAAAATTAAAGCTAGCATGAACTACATTCATAAAACTTCAACTTTATCCTCAATATTTTGATTTTATTTCCAACGTTTTAATAATAGTCACTTTTCCATCGGACACATGCGGAAACTTAACTGAGTTACCGCCGATGTTGAAATGATCAACACAGACCTAGAGCGCCCTCTGGTGGTTTAGTGTGAAAATAACATTTGAAATGATATAATAATGTGTTAATAATTTCACACATAAGTCGCTCCAGAGTATAAGCCGCACCCCCGGACAAACTACGAAAAAAAAACTGCCACTTATAATCCAGAAAATATGGTAATTTCAATTTTACTCCCCCGCCACTTTTGTTTGGATCTTTAACATTTGCAGTAATTAGACCCATGTCACCGGCCCAGTTCATTAAAAACAACCGTGTTAAGACATTTATTTGCCCCAGCCTCATTTGACTTCGTCCTGGAGCGTTGCCTGGCCTGTTCAGAAAAACCGCCAAATTAATCAGCAGCATCAGAAGCCAAGCAGCTCTTAAACAGCCAGACAGACCGATTTGCAGTGTTGAATAAGCACAGATTGACAAACACAAGCTGCTGCTCCAGTAAAGTCCATGTGGACGGACCGTCAGCCACCGAGCTCCTTCTCTTTTCTGCCAAGTCGCCGGCAGCTCGAGAAGACTGGAGATTTTTCAGCATTACATCTCCAACAACAGCGCGGTCAAAGCACGAGTGCCTGTGGTTTAATAATGAAGGCTTTCACACCCGTGGCACCTTTGAAGGTAAAAGGAAAACCTGATGAGTTTGTGTATCTGAGCGCAGCGGTAACGCCGTCATGCTGAAGTCGAGTGTGTGTGAAGAAAAAGAAAAGAAAAGCTGTGGGTGTGTTGAAAGACGTCTTATTTGCTTTAACCTCAAGGAGAGAGGCTTTAAAAACCAGCGTGAGCCCTGGGTGTATGAAGTACAGGTAGTCCACGGGTTACTTATGCTATCTCGACTTTACAACGCTGGAGTCTCGTCCGCCATTACTGTATACTGTACGCACAGTATCTTATTTTTTACTTTATTTTATTAATATGAAGTATAATACATGTATTTGGATAGTTATTTACAGATTCAGGGGGT
>JAPSES010074361.1:0-10477 GCA_029822895.1 Maxillicosta whitleyi
GGTGCGTTTAAGAGCTGGTTTAACATGATGGTGCGTTTAGGAGCTGGTTTAACATGATGGTGCGTTTAAGAGCTGGTGTAAGCCCGTCGACAACAACTAATATCAAACATATACAAGACTATGGAGCTGTGTTGATAATAGAGCCTTCAGTTTGTCACGCTGATAAAAAATGAATGAATAAAATGAAAAAAAAATATGAAAGATATTTTAATGACATTAAAAGTCATTTTTCATAGTTAGTGTAGGTCATAAATGTAAATCATAATGGTCATAAACAGGTGTTAAATTTGACTGACTGAACCCTGTTATAAGTGCATTTAAAGTCAAAATATGGAAAAATATGTGAGATGATTAAAAGAAAAGATGATTAAATGTTCTATAACACACAATGTCTTATAGAATATTGAATCATCTTTTCTTTTTAGGTCTTTCTTTAGGGTTAGTTCACTCTGGAAAATGTCTCTTAAATATAAATAAATATAAATAATAAATAATAAATAAACAGAATTAAATGAAAAGTATTTTTTGTTTGTGACTCAAGTTGATGACCTACAACAACAAAAAACAAAACTTTTTTTGTTGTAGGTCAAATGTTAAACGTCGTGTTAACGCGTTGATATGTTTTTTGTTTTTAACTCACTTTGAAACAAGGCGCTAACTTTAGTTAAAAAATTAACTACTTTTAAATTCTAACCTAAAAGTGTAAAGTGTGCGTAATATGTTCACCTGGAAACTGAAAAAAACCAAACATTTTGTATGTGTTTTACATGAGAATATGAATAAAATAAAATGATGGTTGCTGCCCCCCCCGGGCCTCCCCCTGTGCAGGTCCGACAGGCCCGTCTGGAGGCGGAGGAGTTCCGTCTCAAGCTGGAGGAGACGCAGAAGGAGGCGCGGGACATGAAGGTGAGCCTGGAGCAGGAGAAGGAGCAGCTGAGGAGGGAGCTGCTGGGCCGGATCCGGGAGCTGGAGGCGCTGCCGGACAGACTGAGGAGGACCGAGCAGCAGCTGCGAGACGCCCAGCAGGAGGCGCAAGGGTACGAGAGGAGGAGCCTGGAGAACAGCTCCGCCCTGTCGGACGTCAGACACAAGGTGAGAACAAGCGCAGCCAGGGAACAGCTGATTCTGCAGCAGCTCCTTCAGAACCGCCTTTGGTCATTTTGTTTTTTATTTTTTTAATCAAATAATGTGAGATTCATTGAACTCAGTCTGAACGAAACCAGGGGTTTGAAACTGAAACTGAAAACTTTAACCCGTAAAAAAACCCAAAAACTAAAGCCATCCACTGATCTAAACTGTTTAATAACCATTGATCCATTAATTCTACCAATACATGGAAATAACAGGTGTCAAATACAGTTATTTATCTTTTCATGGTCATCAGATATGACCATATTTGGTCATATGGTGACGTTCAGAGGCTCTGTAGTTACCATGGAAACACCATCATCTTCTACAACATTGATTCACCAGTAAAACCCATGGAGTTGGATCAGTACCAGTGTATGGACACACTTGGTTTATATACATTAAAAAAAATAAGATGAAGAGAAATCAATAAAAAAAAACCAAAAAAAGTATTTTAAAAAAGAGCAAAATAAGCAACAACATGAACAAAAACAGTCGACATGATCAATAAAATGAACAAAACTTGATATGATAAATCAATAAAATAATAAGTCACGTGGACCAAATTATCCACAAACTGAATGGCATTGAAGAAGGAGAAGAAAGAAGAGGAGAAGAAGAAGGAGGAGGAAAAGAAGGAGGAGGAGGAGAAGAAGAAGACAGTGTTCATGCTGTTTTCACCACCAGATGGCGCCACATCAGACTGATTCTTGGTCCAAATGTTCTCCTGACTCCAGTGTCTGATCCCAGATCCTAAATGCTCCTAAACACGTCTGAATCTGAAGGAACTCTGCTTTTACTGACATGTGAATGTGTGTGTGTGTGTGTGTGTGGGGGGGGGTGGTTCAGCCCCTCACCTCCCAACTCTTTTTTCCTTTTGAACAATTTTTTTTTTAACTTTTTATTTTAATTTTTAAGACACTTTTACAGAGCAGTAATAATAATAAAAAACACAACAGAGCACAAAATAACAAGAGGGGGGGGGGGGGGCTGTTCCTCCTGCATTCTTCTCAGATCTGTTCCAACAGCAGCGTTTATCCGTAAACACACACTTAATTGTATTTGTGTGCAGGTGGAACAGCAAGGTGCTCAGCTGGAGATCATCCAGCAGAAGAACCTACTGCTGCAGGAGGAGAACCACAGCCTCAGCAGGAAACTCCAACATCTGGAAAGGTGGCGCCAGCACACGCTTCACCTGCCGCTCAAACATGAGCCGGCAGCCCGTTTTTTAAGGCGTTGTTTTGTTTGTTTGTTTGTTTTGTAGGAGGCTGGAGGACGTCCAGGCTGAAAACAAAGACCTGACTCAGGCTGTGACGGCGGCAGAAGCCAGCAGCGCTAAACTTCAGCAGCAGCTGGAGGAGAAGACCCTGGAATGCAGCGTGGTGTCCAGACAGCTGCAGCAGAGCGTGGACGACGCCAACAGACAGGTACCAATGACAGCCGCACATGCACATAGAGGCCTGTGGGCGGAGCCACAGACAGGTACCAATGAGAGCCGCACATGCACACAGAGGCCTGTGGGCGGAGCCACAGACAGGTACCAATGAGAGCCGCACATGCACACAGAGGCCTGTGGGCGGAGCCACAGACAGGTACCAATGAGAGCCGCACATGCACACAGACGCCTGATTTGTCTGACGCTTTTATCCAAAACGATTTACAAGGTATAGGTATGTACAGCGTAAAGGCCCTTGCCCAAGGGCCCACCTGGGATTCGAACTGGCAACCTTCATTCCATTAATTTCTTCCTTTTCCACTGTATAACATTAACACTGAACATTTAAGGTTTGTCGTATAAACAAAGGAACCTGTTTTTATGGAGTTCTATAAATGTCTGCTCAGATGGACACCATGACTTTAACCTTAGAAGCAAATAAATATGTTTCCAATAAATCAGTATGAAGTGAAACCTATGGAATAAAAACATTTTTAATGCTGTTAACCCAATGACGAGCAGCTTTTATGTCAACCTCATGACCTTTGACCTTTGTCCTGCAGGTGGAGGAGGGCATACAGAGGGTCTTGGCCAAAGAGCGGACGTCCCAGTCCAAGGCTTTGGACCTGCAGAGTCAGCTGAGCCGAGCCAGGACAGAACTGAGCCAAACGCGACGAAACAAAGACGAGGTTATGAGGCTGTAAATCACAAAAAAAACATAAACAAACAAAAACACTCGTTCCTCTGTTGGAATGTCAGAACAGGGTCAGAGGTCATTCCATCTGAGCTCAGCTGAGAAGTTTGGTGTCTGGGTCATCCACAGTCAGAAAAGCTCAGATTTTAACTTGGTAACTTTATCGTGACCAAAGGTTTTCAAGATCTGACAATTGAATCTTTTCAGTTTTTGGTGAAAAAGGCCGACGTTCCAGTTCAGAAAGCACTGGTATGATCTTAAAAAAGGTAAAGTCTGTTAAAGGGGAGACCGGAAGGAATGTAAATGTGACACTATGGGACGCACCAGTATGAAAAATGCAACCAAATGTGTCAACGACAACATATCGAACCATCAGAGGTTTTGTTTTTGACACTTAAGTGAGTTTGGATAAAATATTATCCACGTTAAGATTCGTCTGTTTATTAATAATAGTGGAAAAGAAGTGCATGAATGTACGTTTTCCAGCTGTGGGAAAGTGTGGCGGTAAAAGTTAAGGTTTAAATGTTTGGTTTTTCTGGTTATGAATTATCTATGAACCAAATTTAATAAAAATCAGAGGGGATGAGGTTTACAAAATACAGTTTATTTGGATGATCTGAGATGTACTGACCCAAAAACTAAACACAAACCTGTGGATCCAACCATAGATACAGACAGAACTATCCTGCTGAAGTCTAGTCATAATGCAGCGTTGTTTATTTTATTTTATCAGGTCAGCTGAGAACCAGTTCACATTCCCACTGACCACCTGAACAACAGGCAGAAAAAAAACAGTCAAAACAAAAAAATAAATAAACAAACAAACAAAGAAACAAATAAGTTATGAGTTGCATAGGTCACATAATAAGCCAAGATATTATTTATAGTATTTATAATGACATATTTCTGAGGTGTTGACGTGTTGTTTGTGTCACAGATGGAGCGGCGGTTCCAGACTCAGCTGCAGAACCTGAAGGACAGACTGGAGCAGTCGGACTCCACCAACCGCTCCCTGCAGAACTACGTCCACTTTCTTAAAACGTCGTACGGAAACGTGTTCGGTGACTCTTTACTCACCAGTTAAAGCTGCTTTCACCTACATCCGTCCGTTCCCAAATAAAGCAACAGCGTGACATTTATTTTGTAATCTGTCTTCGTCTGTCTTTTATATCGTCTGTGAAATGAATTCAAGTGGTTTGTAAATTAAATGTGTATGTTTTTAGACTGTTCAAATGTATTTATGTTCTTTTTAATAAAGCACCGTCCTTCTTCCTTTTCCATTGTCTGACTTTTTAAGTAATTGTTGTGATTTATGAAACACGCACTCACTAAAAACCTCTGCATGAATTAAAAATCACCAAACCGTACATTTTTAACTCCACCTTTATCCGGTTCAATATGTTTAAGCAGCTGAATATAGTCTTCAAAGATGTAACTTAAACATTTATTTCTGACTTGACGACAATCAGACTTTTTCACCATTTTTTTTTTTTTTTGGTGACTAACACATGAAATGCTCATTTAATTTCAGTTTATATACGAAAACCATGAAGTTAAGTCTGAATGTATGAGTGAAGTCAATGAGGTACTAAATAAAAAGTTGCAGAATGAATAAACTGGCAGCTCTTTAGGTCTTTGATAGAGCGGTGGTATAGTCTGGGTATTTTATTTAACCTTCAAAGCTCAACCAAAACCAAATGCTGATCTAAAATGTTGATCTATTAATCTGATCAATACATGTAAATAATTCAGGTGAAATGCAGTTTGTCATCCTGTTGTGGTAATCAGATATGACCCAGTGAATGTGAAAGCATCTTCTGCAACATTGATTCACCAGTAAAATCCATGTAGTTTGATAAACGGTTGAAGACGTTTGTTTTTATGTTCAGATATATTTTGGTGAAAAAGTCTTTTTTTTTTCCCTTCAGTTTTCTCCATTTTGATATAATTACCTTTGAATTTACTCTGAACTTTAATGAACATCTACATGATCAGAAAATGAAATATGTGAGAATATGAGGTTTTGACTGAAAAATGCAAAATTCAGAGGATAATATTATAATAATGTAATGAAAAATTTATTTGGAAGATGCTGCAAAAATAGTTTTAGGCACTTGTGACTTTGTTCCCACATTTGGAAATTATTTAATTAACTTAGTGTCTGGTTGTGTTTTAGTTTTAGTTTTTTTTTTGCTTATTTAATAAAATCGTTTTTGGTCTCTCCTCTTGTATCCAAATGCAGGTTGTAACAGCGGAACCTTTGATAGTCTGCGCCGTTCCTCGTCGGGTTGTAATCAATGTAACCACATGTGGCGGTTCAAAACTTAGCACCGGCTGTTTGTTTTTTAGATTTTGGTGGTGTTTTTGTTCCTGTCGACATGCACGCCGAAAACATACGATGGGAAACACTAGATGCCTTAAAAAACTCCCCAAAGGGAAAACTTTCGTTCGACCCGTATTGGTCTGAAAGAGGCGAGGTGAGTGTATGCTAGGTTAGCTTAGCTTTTAGCTCAGCCGGTAGGCTAAACTAACACAAAAAATACGGATAATAACATTAATATTTAACTACTTATTCATTTTAAACACTCTGTAGATATTCGACAAAACCAGCATGAATGTGTAAATGACCAGTTCAAAACAAATAAGTTAAAACCCCGCCTTTTTAAATGTATAAGTTGTTGAAATATTGCTAACTCGTCACATCTTGTTAAGTGTTTACATTTAACGTCTAACTTTAACTTAATATGTTTAATAGACCAAGTATTTGGAAGTGCTAAGTATATAGAGAAAAGCAACTCATTAAGAGTCTCAAAACTAAATATAAATATTAGTAATATCATTGTATATTATAAATATATCAATAATTTATGCGGCCCTAAGTGTTGTTAGCAATGATGACTGGTAAAAGTATGAGTTAATGTCACAAATAAACTTAAGTACACTGTGTTTCTGTTGCATTTTTCACAGATAAATTAAGAAAGTGCTTTAAGTTAATTCACCATAAAAACGAGTGAATGAGTGGGGCAATTAAAATAATATAGCAATACACATCATATTAAAATATTATTAATCCAGAAGGAAATATTGAGCAGCTTTACATACAGGACATGAAGACAGAAAACAGGCAGATGGACATTAAGGTTAGTATGTACTCTAAAAATACATGCTATAAAACAAAAACAAACAAAAAAACAACAACTGTACAATACTGTAAATGAAAAATTTGTAATTAAAAATGTGTAGATAAACTAAATGTACTCAAAGTACATTATTTACATATTTACACATTTCAGGGTCCTCACGGTTCGGTACATGTACCACGGTACAGCTCACTTGTCATTTTTAAACAACATTTCCAGACCATTTGTGTTTATATTAGAGCTTAGGAAGACGACTGACTTAGAGAATTCTACTGTCACTGGTTGGAGTCGTATGCGGGGGCCGACTAGAGCAGCACAATGAGCCCCGACCCCAGCTACAGGCGGACCCAGACCCGAGCTGGACCCAGAGTGCAGCCCTTCTACTTGCACCTAGCCATCTGCCTGCTAATATCAGACATCAGACAGTCATAATAGTGTGTTGTTTTTTTCCTTACAGGATATTCTGTCCGGTTATAATGAAGCCCCCAGTCTGTCCTCGTACTCCGGCGTCGTACTGGAGCGTCTGGGATCCTTGTCTCTGCAGAAGTCCTGCTTCGCAGCCTCCAGCTCTGGAGAATCTAGCCCAGGACTCTCCGATGAGATCCCAGCCTCGATTTCTTCCGCAGGATCTGTTCCAAGTATCACAGGCATCGGCTGCGTGAACAGCATCCATTCAGGAGCGGAGCCTGAGCAGGTACGGCTTCATCTGCTGGAGTTCATCCATTCACTCTCCTCTTTCAAAGCCCTTCTTCATCCATCACTATCAAACCATTAGACTTACTTTTAGCCTTTCTGCTTTCAGTACGTGTCACCATCATATGTTCTGCACCTATTCATTCCTTTTATAGGGTTCTTGCAGGGTCTTAAAAAGTCTTAAATGTACAAATCTGCATTTAATACCATAAAAAGTCTTTAAAAGTTTTTAAGTTTCATGTTAAATCTTGAGTTCTTTTTCTATAAACTTGGTGGATGTGTTGTGTTCAAATGTGTTCGTTAAATGTCCAAACTGGAAAATAACATTACAATTTCTATTAAAATTAAGAACCAGTTATTGCTAACTTTGCACAAGTGAGAAATGACTCAAACAGTGGGAATTAAGGTGTTGGAGTAAATACATATTGAGCGGAAAGATTGGAGATGGAGCATTTTATTTATTTTTTTTACTATATTACTTAAAATTCCCTTCACACCCTGATTGCAAGTAATCAGTTAAATGCATAACCCCCCCCGTGCATCTCAAAGGCGTAAAGCAACTGGTACAGGAAACTGAGTCAGAGCTCACCTAGTTATATTAGTTATATTAGCATTATTAGTTAGATTAGTCATATTACCTGTATTAGGATGTAAAATTCACCAGTAAACTGTTTTGTCACGAACATAAATCACTAGAGATGTAACGTTAACCAGCTAGTTATGAACTGTGGCTGATGGAGGAAACTGAATGAGTTACAAATGGAGCCAGGGTCTGAGCTGGTGAACAATTATTATGCGCGTCAGTACTCTGGAGGCGTGGCTTTGGGGTGTGGTCTTTTTGAATTGTGTATTTTCAGAATGTATCTGTTTGAACCATTTTCCCAAGATCTTTTTGCTCTTAAGAAACATAACTTTAGAGGCACATTATATTGTTCTAGAAACATCATTGTGATTAAAATGAAAAACATAACTTGATCATGAGTTTATGTATTCCTGTAGGTGTGCGTTTTAAGATGAGGTTCGTTAAAAGTGCTTGACTTTGACTGTGAAAATGTGCATGAACCCCGTTTTTCCTCTGTACCCCTGTGCTGTAGGTGGACGGTCATGGAGTGAACCACACGGATCCAGAGGCTGATGGGAGCGACGTGTCGGGTCTTGCGTCTCCACCTGCCATCTCCCTGCTCTCGCCCAAAGCCATGGAGATGGCCGGACGCATCATCAGG
The DNA here is from genome assembly GCA_029822895.1 of Maxillicosta whitleyi. Taxonomy (NCBI): domain Eukaryota; kingdom Metazoa; phylum Chordata; class Actinopteri; order Perciformes; family Neosebastidae; genus Maxillicosta; species Maxillicosta whitleyi. The sequence continues at coordinate 8,314 of JAPSES010074361.1, forward strand.
TTTGAGGAGGAGAAACGAGAGCAGGCCAAGGTCGGTCGGATCCCTGATGACACTGACAGGATAATAACACCTGGTTATATCACAGCTGTTGTTAAACCTGTGTGTGTGTGTGTGTGTGTGTGTGTAGATGGCGTTCAGGCTGCGGCAGGAGCAGCAGGAGAAGCTGGTGGCGTTGGTGGTGACGTCGGAGTCGGAGCAGCTGAAACGCTTCGAGGAGTTCATGGAGCTGAAGCAGAGGCAGGACTTCCAGAGTATGAGAGACATGATGGACAGAGAGTGAGGCCCCGCTGTGAACTCCGCTTTTATTCGACCAAATCTGACCTGAGGTCCAAGCTGCCTGAGGGTCACACTTTGTTTTTTTGTCTTTTTCAGAACGAAAGAGAGCATCGGGCGTCAGGAGAAACTGAAAGAGGAACAACGACACAGAATGAAGGTTTGACAGTAGGGATGCACCAACATTTAATTTAATAATATGAATTTAGGATTTAATGGACAAACTGACATTATACACTAATGTTTCTGCCTCTAATCACAGCCGTTTGATGAATGTAACTCACGTCTTTGCCATTTCTAGATCCTGAACCTGCGGCTGAGGGAGGCGGAGCAGCAGCGTGTCCGGGAGGCGGAGCTCGAGCGGCAGCGGCAGGCGGAGGGCAGGGATCGACTCCGAAGCCTCAACACCATCCAGGAGGAGATCCTGCAGCTCAACCAGCTCCTGGAACCGTCCACCCAGACCAGGACGGAGCTGCCGGCGTCCAGCCTCAGCTCCTACAGCACCAGAGGGAACCAGCTGTGTTCGCAGGTGTCCGAGGTGGTGAGGAAGACGGCGGAGGTGAGTGCACGTGTCGGAATATTCACCCTGTGGAGACACGGGGAGTTCAGGTGTCTGGGATACAAAACAATAAGGACTAATGTTATGATATAGTTTTATATTATGGGATACATATCTGTCATTTATTGTATAGAGTTACAGTGTTTCCTGCAGCACTTTCTATCCAAGGTGGCTGCCTTAGTAAACTCGCCCCACCGCCTTGCCAACGTTCTAGGAAAAAAAGCTGTCCATCTGAGTGTAAAAAAAACAACAACAAACAAACCCAAAGTATTAATGCTTTGTCAAGTGCAGGCACAAAGACAGTATTGATGAAACCAAATTGTGCCGTTTCTCTCATCCTCGAGGCACAATTTTCAAACTACGCTACCGGTACACTATCTGTGCAACACCGCACCCGTTGTGCGCGCCCCCCCCCAGGCCACGACCACTCATCGCCTTGACTAAACAATTTTCTGTGGGAAACACTGGAGTTAATTTTTGTGTATTTCAGTATTTCTACCATAGTATTTCTGCTAGTATTTCTGCCATAGCATATGTGTATTTAATAATTTATCCTGGAGCTTTTTGCACATGCCTACATTTTTTTCTTTAATATTTTATGTGATAATTTAAAAAAAATCTTTTTTTTTATTGCTATCGTTTCTATGACAGTGATAATAAAATTCTATATCATTGCGTTTATTAGTTTACATTGTTTTATTTTTTTAATTATACATTTAATTAAACATATACTTTATACATAAAGAACCACACGGACACAATCTAAAAATAATAAATACAATGGAATCCTGTCTTCTCCACTGTCCTGCTGTCTCCTTCGTCTTTCTGAAGGAGGAAGATGTTGTTGGTGTAAATTATATTAACTCTTAATCAGCCCTGAGCGTTGGAAAGACGACCTGATAATATTATTTCTCTTGTTGGTTTTTTGTTCTTTTCTTTCCTTTCCATTTTCTTTATGTTTCTTTGGGGTTTAATAGGTTTGTAAGTTTATTGTACAATTTGTTTGTCATTACATTGTTATATTTGTTTCTAAAATGCCTTAATTTCTTAATTTCTCTCAACATTGATTGTGTATTTTTTTTTTTTTATCCATGACTATGATTGTAAATGTTCTCCCTCTAACTTTATAAAACGTTTTTCCTGCTCTGACTGTAAATAATAATTTTCTACATTTAACCATCGACTTTCTTCACAAGGAGAAGAAAAATCTCCTATTAAACTTTATGTAAATATTGATGTAAATAAATTCCAGGTAGTCCTCAGATTATGAATGAGTTCCGTTCCTAAACTGGCGATGTAAACCGAATTTCGACGTAAGTCAGAATGAACCCT
>JAPSES010074363.1:0-10475 GCA_029822895.1 Maxillicosta whitleyi
ATAATAAATACCTGGGGGGAAAAAATCAGGATCATTAAACATCAAACACAAAGTATTAATGTATCATGACTGTGAGAGAAAAAACATCAAGTTGGGAGTGATTTTTATCTTATGACCTAAATGTTCCTTCAAAACTATGCCTTAATGAATCAAACCATTTACAAAGTCTATTTCTAATTAAGAGACATCTTTTGGGAAACATTTTTTCACCATCATTTCACACATATTAAACCAAAATGATCAATTAGACAGATTAATCCACAATGAAAATCATTTTTCATTTTGCCCCCATGATAAATCTGCCGCATAAAACTATTTGCCCTTTTTTAAAATACATTTTTGCTTCTTATAATTTGGGTTAAAGGTATGTTAGTGTTGTGGAATAACAGCTATGAATTTAGAATAAAAATTAAAGTAATTACGCTTGTGTTTTCATTAGGTGGTAATCAGACTACAGCTGCTGCACTATCAATCCATCACTTTACGGGATTACATTCCTACTAAATAAAGTGTATCTGCATCATCGCTGTGAGCAGAGTAAACTACTACCTGTCCGTGTGCAATGAGGAGGATGAAATTACAATGACCAATAGAGTTACTTGTTGATTTCTGTGGTTGTAATTTATATTCTTTTAATACAGATGGCACCATTATCACTTTAGGTCAATAAGTCGCATGAAAAAACACTTCAAAAATTGAAATTTAATAACGAAAATGCATTAGTGAAAACAAATGTAACGTTAAATTTACATGAAATTATTTCAATCTCTGTTAATGTGGATGTTTTGGGATTCTGGGAAGTCAAAATGACACTGTATTGTCATATTTTTTGACTTAATATCACATGATTATATGTTTACATAGTGTTGCAGTTGATCAAGTTTTAATAAACATCCTGGTTGACTTGTAGGTTCAATCTGCTTTAGGCAGCAATATCAAATAACACATACAGCCACTGTTTTATAAGACTTTTAAGGATTTAGAACTTTCTATATATATGTAATCTGACAGAATATATTACAAAATACCCTTAAAGGCATGACATGTCTGCAGTACAAGTATACAGTAATGCATAATAATAGCCCATAAAGTGAGAAAGTTCTACTAATCAGTCATTTAATGTGTATAAAAATTCCACCAAAAAGTACTTCAGCTGTATTTTAACTGGGCCACATGCTTTTAAAGACCGCTTAGGACTGATTTTAATTGAGAACTTAATGGAAACAGAAGCTGTTTTCCAGAGTGAACTGTGTTTTTTCATGCATGTCTCCTGTTGACTCTGGTGTTGTTTACTGTGTTTTACAGATATTCCAATAACTTAAAGTGAGTTTTTCTAATATTCACTTCACTCATAGTAGGAAACATTCAACCAAAACGCACTTCTGCTGTATTTTATCTACGGCAAACATTTTCAGAGACCTGATTTGGCACATATTGATTGAGAACATGATAGAAACACAACCAAGTGACATTTTGTTGAAGGCATTCCTAATGGATACAAAGCAAAGCAGATTACATTGTGGAGAGATAAGTACGCCATTATCAATAACCTAACATGGTGAAGATAAAAAATTATTTGTGACAGGGTAAAAGTTCAGTGTGTTCTTTATTACCTTTGCATGCGGAACGCAGGAATCGCAAGTTGTGTAGGAAGAACAGCCTGAAATGAGACAAAAACAACCGAGTAAGAATCTCAGAAGTCAACAAAAATCCTTCCTACTGATCTTTACTGACGACAAACATCACCCGTGACCCGGTTAAAAACACGTAACATAGGATTATTTTATTCACACATTAGCTCTACTTTACCATATCAGTCCCTGACACCAAGTCACGTGTATATTAGTCAAACATCAAAACACTGATTTCAGAAGTCAAATGTAACTTACGGGCTGGTGGAGGTGGTGTTGTTTGGCTTTCTCCGAGGCTAGCAAAGCTAACCAGTAGCACAAAGGCAGCAAAAAACACTGACGTGGGAACTTTTAACATCGTAGTGGTCCAAGTGGTCATCAGTAAAATATGAAAAATTAAAGAAAAACAGCTGAAAATACAGTTCAGAGGACGTTCCCTCGATGAGCTCGTCTTTCTCCGATAGCCTGTTTGTTTCTATTTTGCCTTCAGCTGTCACTTCCGGGATGTTTGGGGTTAGCGTGGTTATATGTGTATTTGCGTCTCGAGCGGGCGGGGTTAATACGTTAAACAGATGATTTCATATAACCGCCCATACAGTGCCGCCCGCCCGGAGTTACCTGAGTATATTTAGGTGCTCCCAGTTTGTTAATGTGCAACCGCAGTCTACGCAGTCAGGAAAGTAGGTCGATTTTCTTCACTTTTATTGTGTTTTATTTATTTTATTTTATTTATTTTTATTGTGGAATTGTATCCATTTTTGCTCTATTGTTGTGTTTTGTTTTTAACCATAAAAGTTCCTAAAAAAGGGAACTTAGCACTACTTTCTAATCTTACATCATGCCATTCATCTTGATGACGTTTTCTGTATGGTTTTATTTATCCTTTATTTATCCAGGAGTTTCCCATTTAGCCCATAAAGATCCAGTTCTATTTCTGTCAGTTCCTAAATTATTTTTTCTCTCTATTTAACTTTTTTTTTTTTTTAAAGTTTATTTATCCCTATTTTTGTAACATTATCCTCTTTGTTTTGCATTTCCCCCCACTATATCGTCAATTTTCCCATATTTAATTAATTGACTATTAAAGCTCAGAGTAAATTAAAAGGTTAGTTTATTAGAAACAGAGAAAACTGAAGAAAATTGGCAAATTTCTCATTAACTGAACTTAATCCCTACCATCCACTCAAACTCCATGAGTTTTACTGGTGAATAATGTTGTAGAAGATGACAGTGTTTCCACATTCACTACAGAACCTCTGAATGTCCAAATGGGTCATATCTGATGACCATGAAAAGATGACAAATTGTATTTTACACCAATTTTTTTACATGCATTGATAGGATTAGTGGATAAACAGGTATTAAACAGATTAGATCAGTGGATGGTTGTGGCCTACAGTGTTTGTTTGGATCTTATTTGTTAGTTACAGGATTTCTTCTTCCAAAGAGTCCTGGTCAAAATGACAATAAAATACACTTTATGATGTTTTTCAAGCCTAATAAAAACTGAAAAGTCTCAGAAAACTTTGTTCCTTTATATTCATAAGGGAGCACCCTGAAGACATTAATAAATGATGAGTACTTGCTGGAGGCCATTAATCACAGACTTTGTGTGTTATGTTATGTGACAAGTTTATCAGGATCTGTACATGCATTGCCTGCAGTATGTTCTGAAAGAGTTACTACTGTATTTTGCAGATATTGGTAAGTGTAGACCTCAGGAGATGAAGCTCAACATAGGGTGTGATCTGATTGACTTTTATTCTCAGTTTCTTCTTTTTATGTGTTGTGAACACAATGGGAAATAATTTCAGAAAAGGAAAGGATTACTATTCCACAAAATGTTATATAACACTGCTGTAAAATAGTACTAGGATAAATACCAGAGTGCTAAATATAAATGAAGAAAGCTCAGTGGCTCCATAAACACTTACAGCAGGAAATTGCTTGGCCTGGACATCTGTAGTGTGTGGTTTTATTGGTACGGGGGGGCTGAAGTTGCCACTGTACTACTCATCATGGACTCATTTGTGAAATTCTCACTTCCAGTTACATTTCCCAAAACACTAAGTGCCCACTCGTCACAGTAAGTGCCTCAGAATTAAACTGACTGCAAGTTTAAAGAATTCATTTCACACAAAAAAATATAAGAGCCAAGAAGATTTTAGCTGCACTGTGGGACAGTGAGACACCCATGTAAAAACATTATCATAATTTAATCAGTGAACCTAGGAATTGGACGATAGAAAACCAATCGGGCATTGCATTTCAACAATCAGGTAATGGTTTGAATATTTTGTCTCAAACCAAAAAGTTGGACATTTCTAAAAATCTAGGTTTCAGATTACAGGTAGTCCTCGGGTTATGAATGAGTTCCGTTCCTACGCTGTCGACGTAACCTGAATTTCCGCTTAAGTCGGAATTAACCCTTAAGTACCCCTAAATCTCTAAATAACTATCCAAATACATGTATTATACTTCATACTAATAAAATAAAGTAAAAAATAAGATACTGTACTTACTGTATGTACAGTAATAGTGGACAAGACTCTGGTGTCGTAAAGTCGAAATAACGCAAGTCGGGACATCGTAACCTGAGGACTAGCTCTATTAGTTTTTCCTGTCATGGGTCCCTTAACCAGGGCTACATGTAGTATTTGTACTTTAAAATATTGATGAATTACTTAAATTATCACCAAAATATTGTGATTGTGATTAGTGGTTTTACTGAGGCTGGTTTCTGTTTAAAAACAGAGCTAAGTTAACAGGGCTATAATGTAAACTATCAGCAGATGCAGAAGGTGAAGATTATCAGACACTGTATTTTTTATTTATGTATTAATTTTTTTGAGTGACTGACAAACTGTGAAATAGCAAAAAGAAATAATGACTTGAAGGTTGTGAAATTAGAGTGAGACCATCTGGTGCTTTTCTTTTCCCCTTGTAATGATCAGGATAATTAAAAAAATAATAATAATAATAATGTGAAATTGGCCAGTTGTGCAGTACAGGAGTAACATGTAGCCTTTTTACAAGAATTGTCTTGCGAACAGTTGGTGTCATTGTAACATGAACGCAAAACCACAATGTAAAGCAGAATGTTTTCGTTTAAGGCATTAAACAGGACATGTGTTTCATCCTGTTTCATGTGTACTTTCTTTCTTTTTTTTTTTTTTTTTTTGATTTGGTGAATTATGTAAATTTCTGTCACATGGGTTCTGCTTCCTCCTGCTGATACTACCCTGACCTGAATGACTGATATCATATCAAACACCAAATCCTCTGTGTCTGAACCTGGGAAGAAAAGACATGACGTGCTGGTCGTCCTGGCCTTTACCCTGGAATAAAGTCTGAAAACTACCACATGTGAGCTCCGGAGGTGCACTTTTTATGAATATTTATGTAAAAATGTTTCTGTTTTGCCTGACTAACAGGTAAAATATGCATCTTTTTTGCATTAGAATTGCAAATATTCACAAATGATTGCATCAAAGTCCAAAAGCCATGAAAGAGAAGATGCAAATTACATACAAGTGTACAGTATATTGTCTGCATCATCTGAGGGGTTTTGTGTGGGAATCCTAGTCTTTCTATATCCTGTCCTTTATGTGCGTTTCATCAAACCTACAGATTACTAACAGCAGAATTTAGAGTAAAGTTCAAGGCTTTTATGACGTTTTTCTCTTTTCTTTGTGCAAAACTCAAAGTGTGCCATGGAAGGTTACATACTGAAAGCACAGGGAAACATTTAAGTTTAGTTCTGACTCCTTTTTTAGTTCTGTTTGGTTCCACGAGTGAAATATGAGGTTTTATTTTTATAAAGTCTGTGGTGACCTTTCCTCACAGTTTGAAGCTTCACAATATTTTTCATGATTTTCCTTCTACTGACTTTAAAAAGGCAGGAACATCTTCTCAAACCTCACACTTTTGCTTGTGTTTTTGCATCTGATAAAACCCAGACACCACTGGTTCACTCATTTGGAAACAAAACAGGCACAACCTTCAAGAATACTGAGTCATTTCAACCTTATTATTATTATTATTACTACCTTGCCACTTATTTCTAGTAGTACTTTCTTATGTGCAACTGCAACTTTTCACTTCTGTTTTGTTTCATTCATTTATTTTATAGTTATTGCGTTAATCTAATCCAATGTAATCTAATCTAATTTAATCTAAACTAATCCAATCTTTTCCAATCCAATGTAACATAATGGAATCTAATCTAATCCAATGTAATCTAATATATTCTAATCTAATCCAATCTATTCTAATCCAATAATGTAATATATTCTAATTCAATGTAATCTAATCTATTCTAATCCAATGTAACATAATGTAATATAATCCAATCTAATCTAATTTATTCTATATAATAAATTCTAACCTAATCCAATCCATTCTAATCCAATGCAATATAATGTAATGTAATCTAATTCAATTTAATCTAATCTATTCTATTCTAATCCAATCCAATCTATTCTGATCTAATGTAACATAATATAATCTAATCCAGTGTAATCCAATCTATTCTAATCCAATATAATGTAATGTAATCTAATTCAATTTAATCTAATATATTCTATTCTAATCCAATCCAATCTATTCTGATCTAATGTAACATAATATAATCTAATCCAGTGTAATCTAATCTATTCTAATTCAATGTAACATAATGTAATCTAATCTAATGTAATCCAGTGTAATCTGATATATTGTAATCCAATCCAATATATTCTAATCTAATGTAACATAATGCATTCTAATCACTAGTTTCTAATCACTTAAAAAATCTCCTTAAACTGATGCTATAATGAATTCTGAAGCTCTACTATTGAACAGTCTCAATTCTCCAGAAAAACCTTGTTTTTGTTTTATTTTTATTTTTACTTTTACTTTTTGACCGTCGGCAGCGGCTGCTCAGTCGCCACCATTGATTTTCCAATAGGTGTTAAAAACAAATCAGTCAGTTGTAGCGTTTAAGGTGAGGAAAATTCAGTGTCTGCAGAGTCAGTGTGACAGCGTAAGATATTTCAGCAGCTGAGTCATGTTTTAATGGCTCTAATTGCCCTTTAATGTCATCTGCTGTGGTTTCTTTTCTCTGGCGGCTGCTCGTCTGTGAGGCCGATCGGTGGGAGATAATGAGGCGAACGGTTTGTCTGAATGACGGATACAATACACGACACCAGGCTGGAGGGTCCCGCGTTATAGAGACACCGACGTCTGCCACGAAAAATACTGTTAGCAACTGAACTGTAATATGAGGTAGGAAATAAAAAGATAAAATTCATTTTTCACAATAAAAGCATTCTTTGGTTACAGAAGGTTCTGATGTGGCCCGGGGGCTAGAACCGGCCTGCCAAAGGGTCCAATCCGGCCCGCGGGATGAATTAGTGAAATACAAAAATTACACTGAAGATATTAACAATCAGAAATGTTCAAATAAACTAAATCTAAAGTGCATGAGACAAATAAAACATTATCATAATAAACTATAAATAATGAAAACCACATTTTCTCTCTTTTTTTTAGTGTAAAAAAAGTTGAAATGTTACAAGAATGTTTACATTTACAGACTAGTGTTTTACAAAAACTGTGAACAACCTGAAATGTCTCAAGAGAATTAAATAGAATTATACCAATATTCTACCTGCTATTAAATATTTGGTGTATTTGTAGATCCACTGTGATCTGTGCGTTATAATAAACATGTGAAAATGAGGAACTGAGGCCAAATAATGGCATGAATTGTAAAAAAAAAATTGCACCTTTTTCTGAATAAATTTCTTTTTATTCATGATTATTGATGCTTTCTCATGTTTTTAAAGGATAGTTTGTAGATGTAAACATTTTAATAATACAATTTGACTTTTTTCACACTAAAACATATAAATTACACACATAATAAAGTCATTACATCCTCTTCCTACGGCTGGAATAAAGGTGTAAAGTTAGATTGCAGGAGAAAAAAAGTCAATAGCATATTTAACATGTATTTTTACATTTAAGTCGGTGAAACACGCCTTAGGTTGTGTATCATACAACCAGTTTGACCTCTATAAGGTGATGTTCTGTCACACACTGCTGTGTTTCCTCTGGGCAAATAAAAAAAAAGGTATTTTTGTGGTTTGTTCTGCTCGGTACAGAGGACACACTGCAACACGTCAGATAAAAATACAGTCACTTATTTATTTTTTTACTGTATGCATCTTTACACTTCTGATAATATGGGGCTGGACCCTACCCAGCATGCACTGGGAGGGGGTCAGCTGCTTTTTTAAGTCGAATACGCTGTCATTATAAACTGGAGATGAACTTTAAAGATGCAGCACGTGTTGGTTTGTTTTTCTTTTTGTCTTTTTTCCCCCATTTTGTATTTTTTTTTTTTTTTGTAAATGACTGAAAATATGATAAAACAAAAAAAAAAAACTGCAGTGCTTAACAGTTCCATTTCAATGGTGTGAGGACATCTATCCACATGCTCAGATTTGGTCTTATAACAGGTATTTTCAGACAAGTGGGAGGGTTAAATACAATAATGCTAGAATTTTGGCAGCGCTAACATTAACAGTGCTTCAGTGGATACACTGGTATTAACCCATTAAGACCCAGTACTACTTTGGTGACAGTTCATAAATTAATTTTTGCCTATTATTCACCCTTTCTTAAGTCATTGATCACTGTTTATTGTAATATTATCCTCTGAATGTTGCATTTCTACAGTAAAAATCTGGTATTTTTCTATATTTAATCGACAGACCATGTACAGGTTCATTAAACCTCAGAGTAAATTCAAAGGTTATTCTATACGAAACAGAAAACTGAAGAAAAAGTGACGTTTTCAGCAAAGATATGATTATCTGAACATAAAATCAGTGTTTCCATCCACTGCCACTGGACTAACTGTGGGTTTTACTGGTGTTATAGAAGATAACAGCGTTTCCACGGTAACTACAGAGCCTCTGAAAGCCCTAATGGGTCATATCTGATGACCATGAAAAAACGACAAACTGCATTTTACACCAATTTTTTTGCATGTATTGATAAAATTAATGGATCAACAGGTGTTAAACAGTTTAGATCAGTGGATGGTTTTGGTTAAAGCTGATGTTTGGGTCTTTATGGGTAAAAAATGTTATATTACAGTGTTGTCACGTACCTGAATCACATCATAACAGATTATTTGTCAGATGAGCGATGGGTGAATGATAAAAAAGGCTCTTATTTTTTTAAAAAAAGCTCAGATGGACTAGTGCCAGTAAACTGTTAATGTATAAGAAATCTGAGGTTTAAGTTAATGCGTCGCCTGAATCTAATCCTTTATAGTGCTTTACATGTCAGTTGTGGAAACACTGGTATGACTGCCTCTTGAAAGTATAGAGTTTTTTCTTTTATTGTCTTTGTATGAATCTGCTTTTTAGTGAGAACCATAAGGCTTTTGTATATCAGTCTTTGCTTTTGGTTCACAGTGGAGGTTTGGGTCTTTATGGGTAAAACTCAAATCAGTCGCTCTTTTTCACCACAAGGTGGGGGGAGAGGTCTGCAGGAAATATTCCAATCCACAGGAATAAACACGGACATCCAGACAATGACCCAGCAGGAGGAAGGAGAAAGCACAAGGATCAATTGCAGCATCTGTTATTGACAAATGTGTCTGCATTCAGCTGTAACATGTTCCTGACTTACAGCAGTACATTAACTGTAATTTCAGTTCACCGATCAACGTTTTGAGATGTTTTTCTTTGGAAATCCCACTGATCCACCTGTAGAGAACATTCTCTATCTGTTGAATACCACATCAGGGACAAAGCCGGCATTCAGCACGGCTCTAAAAGATTTTTTTTTTTTTTTTTTTTTTTTTAGGAAGTACTAACATTTCACAGACAATACCTGTAATTATGCTAAATTGCAGTACCACCTTCAAAGAGCACATGTGTAGAAGACGGCTTCACTAATTGCTTCGCAGTTTCCTGACTATCAATCTAACAACTTAGAGCTCAACTATGAGACAATTTGTGTGTGTGAAGACTTTTATTGTTAGTTTGCTAATTTGTCCTGCCGTCAGTCTGGTAAGGTCACACCGTGTTCATTTTCTTCAGTTTGACATCTTATTCCCTGACGTCTTTAATTAATTCTGCCTATTACGTCCCACAGTAGGGTGTCTTTTATGGTCTTTTAATGAATTACAGTAGTGCACGATGGTAGTCTGTGGAAACTGAACAGCATGTAGTCAGAGTCTGGAGTCTGGCAGAGGAAATCCACACAACATCTTCTGACAAGATTCTGAGCTCAAAGGGAAGCCCGCCCATCTAATCTGTTGTTAACTGACCCACATTCCAAAGGTTTCCAAAATCACATCTAAAAGGAGGCTTTTAGAATTAACTCTCAGGGATCGTCTTTTACTTTTTCTATTGTTCAGTGTTCCTCAGAGTGGAGTCTGGGAACCGTGGGGATCCATGACAACAAAATAATCTTCTCTAAATTGTGAAATTTTGTATGACTACAAGTGCATATCTACAGATGGGGGTCATTTGCACCAATAAACTAAACCTATTGCGTTCATTAGTCCCGCCCACATCAGTCAGTCTATCATTAATGTCTTGCTTCTGACACAAACCACTACTAATCTGGCACAAGAACAGAGAACTATGTGTGAGGTTATTGGGTGAATTAGTCTGATGTTTTCTGTGACACTGCTATGATCTGAACATGTGGTAATGGGTTCTATTTGATGGGTTTATTAAGATTAAATACACATTTCTGAAAACTTAAAGTGACACATAAGGTAGTAAATTCAAAATGAAACCTGTCTGGGTAAAGTGCTTATAAACCACAGCCGCGGGG
>JAPSES010074364.1:0-10474 GCA_029822895.1 Maxillicosta whitleyi
GATAGATAGATAGATAGATAGATAGATAGATAGATAGATAGATAGATAGATAGATAGATAGATAGATAGATAAAAGTACTTGGGAATTGATATGTAACAGCAGCAGGATACAATAGAAAATACAATTGTAACACAATATATACAGCAAGAACTAGAATGGCCCTCAGTAGAGCGCAGACCTCCGCCAATGCTGTATTGAACTCTTCCTCCAGACCTGGATCCACATATAAATGGATTTGTCCTTGGCCGAAGCTCAATCCTTCCACAAAAACTAAGTCTCAGAAAAAGCAGCACTAAAGGGAGGAATCGAACCTGTGACATAAGGTTTTGTAACTGTATGTGTAACCAACTGCGCCACACGGCCCAGCTGACTGAGGAAAAACAAACGAGTCATTACCATGGAGATGGACAGACGCGTTAAGGGCAGTGAGAATGCATAGAGAATACACACTATTTCAAAACATTAAATACATAAAGGTGTGCGTTTTATCCAAACTAGCCAATTTGAAGAAGTAGACGGAACTTTGGAATGATTGTTCTTCCATTGTCTGGACGCGATTTCTGCTGCAGCCATCGGTAAGCCCCACCCACTATTTAAGGGAATAATCCCCAACTATTTTACCAGTATTTTGGTAGAGTTTTGCACTTTAAATATAATGATTATATAAGCGTACACAATAATGTACACATATATAATTACAATTACAATTTAATACAAAAGTGCATCTAAATGGGAAGCGTCCATGTGGGATGGAACCAATTCGCCAACGACCAAGATTCAGCGACCACCCTGCTTCCAGCGAGCAGAGACTGCTGATTCGCAAACGACCGAGAACGAGAGGCAGCGCGAACTAGTTCTAGTCGTTCACTTCAAAGACTCATTCAAAAAGAACGGTTCGTTCGTGAACGACACACCACTAGTCCATGGACTATAGGAGAAAACATGAGACGCCATCTGGTGGACATTTCTTATTATTACCACAGCAACGCCAATGATAACTAATAGAGAATCCTTTAAAAACTTCCTGGATCCAGACAGTGATCCGGATCAGCTCCAAAATGTAATCATCTGTTCCTTGTCTCAGAGCGAACATTTCCTGAACATTTCATTAGGTTTGGTCAATAATTAACCAGATACTGAGAAACCCATTGACCCCAATGTTAACGAAAATAGTGATCCAGAATCCAGGATTTCTTCTGGATCACCCCCAAAAGTTAATGGGTTTTGCGTAATCCTGCTAACAATGAAACAAACAAACCAACAAATGCAGGTGAAAACATAACCTCCTTGGTGGAGATAAAAACTAACTAAAAACATAACTAGAATGGCACTCAGAGAGCACAGATCCTGCACAAGCCACTTAGTCCTGGGACCCTCCATTATCCTGGATTGTGACCCATCCATTGATCCATATGAACTCTGATCTAGATCTGAGATCCAGATTTGAATCTGGATCACTCCCAAATTTAAATCAGTTCTTCCTGTGGACATTATCTCTCTGCTCACTAAATTTCATCAAAATCCGATGAATAGTTTTTGCTTAATCCTGCTAACAAACAAACAAACAAACAAACAAACAAACACACGGAGGTGATTGCAATATCCTGCTTTTTGTGGGATAAATATAGAGGGAAAAAAATCTATTTTTTTAGAAGTGCCACAACGCTGAGTCTTTAAGGGTTAAGTAGATACCACAGAGTCAGTAATGAGTCAACATGATGAAAAAAAAAAAAAAAAAAACATGATGAATGTTCTTTAATTGGTGTGAAACTGTATGAGTCAGATCATACATTTCCTCTTAATGGTTGACAGAAACAGTGTCACCTCCAGGTTTACAAATGTTTAGACAATGTGGACCTGGCAAAAGAACTGGTACCAAGGAGGAAATACAGCAAAAAGAATTCTACTGAGTTTCTGGTCTGTACTCTGGTCTACAACTCTGTAAACATTTACATGTATTTACACCAAAACAAAGAAAACATGTGAATAATGTGAGTAAATCTGACCAACCTGAAATGTCTTCAGTGCAGTTCGAACAATATTATTATCTGTTATTGAATGTTTTGTGTATTTGTAGATCCACTGTGATCTGTAAGTTATAAAGTACATGTGGAAATGAGAAACTGAAGCAGAATATTGTTAAAATTACACTGATTTTTTTTTCAGTTTGTCCGTGTTGATGACTGTGGGAGGAATTTATTATTTATTATTTATAGTCAAATAATGAAAAATATTAAAAATAAAACATTTAAAATCATCGTCATGGATGTTCAGACAAATTAAACAAAAGAATAAAAGGGAAAAACAATTCAAACCAAATTATCCAATGTAATCATATTTATTTTATAATATAAAAGTATATTCTGACATTATTCCTTTATTGTTTTACATCCCTGTTCGAACACATTCACCTTTCGTCCACATCCTTTCGACTCGAACTCGGTGTAAAATCCTCCGAGTCCTAAAACCAGTAGCTCCTCTATTTTTGGTGACACCTCCTAACCCGAGTAAAAACAGCCCAGCGTGTCACCTGCGCTCCTTTCTTACCTCCCAGGGTAGCGGAAACTAGGAAGTGGGTCCCATACTTCTTGATGAGGTTTTCGTTGATCTGCTGCAGGGTTGGCCGTCGCCCCAGTAACCGCAGGTTCCGTAGGAACTCTGGCGCCAGCGGCAACGGAGCTCTGAGGAAGTCTCTCTTCTCTGTGGCCAGGCTGTTCACCTTCCAGTGGCTGAACTCCCTGAAACAGTCAGTGCACGAAACAGTCAGCAAATAAAACAGTCAGTGCACGAAACAGAGCATAAAACAGTAAGAAAATAAAACAGTCAGTGCATAAAACAGTCAGCAAATAAAACAGTCAGTGCATGAAACAGAGCATAAAACAGTAAGAAAATAAAACAGTCAGTGCACAAAACAGTCAGTGCACAAAACAGAGCATAAAACAGTAAGAAAATAAAACAGTCAGTGCACAAAACAGTCAGTGCACAAAACAGAGCATAAAACAGTAAGAAAATAAAACAGTCAGTGCATAAAATAGTAAGAAAATAAAACAGAGCATAAAACAGTCAGTGCACGAAACAGTCATCACAGACACCCTTTAACGCTCCTTCAGTCTGGTGAAATTAGACACAAATATAGTCACTTACAAACGTATAAAAACAAACTGCAGTGATCCGTCTGTCAGGACTGACCCACTTTTACACTGTTGTTTTTTAAGTGTTAATACTGTCCTGTCTGAGCTTGTTGACATCAGTTGGTTTTAAAGTTTTTACATTTTTGTTTTGTTGTAAAAAAAAAAAAAAAAAAAGCCAAATATTGGGATACATATATCACGTTTAATACCATGTACTGGAATGCACATATATCGCGAAACATATCGTATCGTGACCCCTGTATCAGGATAAGTAGCGAGGTTGTTGGTAACCCCCCCCCAGGTGAAGTCTACATTATTTAATAATGAAATGCAGTATTTTCATCCATACATTCAGTATCAGTGCAGGTTCACACACTGTTTGTCAAACCACAGAATGCAGCTTTTAATAAGAGCAGATGTTTGTCTGTTCAAACACAGACTCACATATACAACGACTTCACAAACACACAGCGCTGCGCTTACGCTAACCAACCGGGTCGTGTTTTTGTGCGACTAAATCCACAGTCAAAGCATATGGGGGCGGAGTCAGCGGCTGAAGCAGGCGATGTCGACAGAAACAGACGGTTCATTTCCAAAAAACAGATGTTCTTTCCTCTCATGTTTTCCTTATATCTGATGTGTCACATAGACGAGGAAACAAAAACCAAAGTAGAGCTTCACATTTTCTTTCTTTACTTTTAAACTGCTCAGATGTTTGGGCTGCGTCAGTACCGGTACCGTACGGTTCGGTCAGTAACTCGGTTTTCAGTTCAGTTCGTACGTGTTTTGAACGTAAAGAGAACAATAGTTTTTCTTCTCCCAAAATGATATTTTTATTGGTAATACCACTGTGTGTCCTTCTTTCATTATTATTATTATTATTACATTTGGCTGACGCTTTTATCCAAAGTGACTTACAAGGTATAGGTATGTATAGCATACGGGGCCTTGCCCAAGGGCCCACGTGGGATTTGAACCAGCAACCTTCTGCATAAAGGTCGGTGATGTAAACCACTAAGTTACCCAGTCCCTCTTCCTTAATCCTTTATAGTCGTATCAAACAGACACGTGCACACATAAGGCCCAAAGGAGTTTTTTTTTTTTTTTTTTTTAAATAAATAAGTACCTGTTCTGTAAAAGGATGTAAAAGAAAACGGCGGTACAAAAATCCCACAGTTTTCTACCATACACAGACGCTTTAATCCAAAGGCACTTACAACAAAGGACATAAAACATAACATATAACACCTGCAGATACAAGATGTACAGGAAATTGTTACAGCGTGTCATGGTATTACTGTGTATGTTCAGGATTTAGAGTACCTGGTTGTCATAGCGACCCTGTGCATCAGCCACCAAGGACAGTAACCGTGAACCTCCTCCACTGACCAGGATGTTGTAGTGTCGTACCAGGTTCCTGACCCGTAAAGCACAAAAAAAAAAAAAAAACCCTACTAACCCCAGTCTGCAGTCGCACCTGTTGTTCTGTATGTTTCCTGTTCACGTTTTATCTGCAGGTGTTTATATGTTATGTTTTATGTCGTCTATTGTAAGTGTCTGTTAAATGTAATGTAATGTTGTTTTATGGGATTCTGATTCTAGTTTGTTGGCCGTGTCTGCAGTGTTTACGTCACATTTTAGTATCTTTTTTTGCGTGTTTTAGAACCTTGACCCAGCAGATACAAAAATAAATAAATAAATAAATAGTACCAGATTCCAGATCTTTTTTTTTTTTTTTTTTTTTTTACATAATGGAGACGTAAAAATCTGAGTTGAGTTGAACTGGAAAAAAAAATTAAATATTACCAAATGTATTTTTCTCATTTCTAGTCCAAATATCTCATCACACTTAAAATAAGACATAATCACCTAAAGAGTACATTTTTAGTGACATATAAGTGCTTATTTTTAGACAAAATGGCGCACCGCAACACCGCAAGGCACAGCCTCGACAACTCAGCGCCTTGACGAAGCAGTTTTCTGCAGGAAACACTTCTATGTGTAAAGTTGTGTCACATTGTGCAGCTAAATCAGGTAAAATGTGTTTCTTCAAGGGCACAACACAGCGTTCGGGGTAAAACTCACAACCTTCAGGCGCCATAAAACCACTTGACCAATCAGTGCAGGGACCAAAGACGCACTTAAGAGAAACAGGCCGTTACATCTAGCGCCAATAAAAAGATAAATGGAGTACTTCAGATACAGTCTAAGACAGAAACCAGTCAGCCGTACACCTCTGGCAGCTTCACATACATTAATATTCAAGGCAAATCAACCGCTTACAAGTAAACAGCTGCTTTAATGTAGAGTTTCATCCTCTTAGATTCATAAATGACACTTTACTTAAGGGAAAAAACTGTAACATGAAGACACACGGCTGGGGAAGATGGGACGTTAGCCAGCAATTTAGGTCTAATTGGACAGAAAAGGGAATCATCTCAACATGCAGCCGCAGTTATGGCTCTGTATGAAAAAGAAAAGGCTGATATTATTGTGGTGTGGATTAGTGCTTCTTTAAAACCCTCCATGCTCATGTTTGTAACAGTAATCCTAATGGTACAGAAGCTATAGGAGCTGTTAATCCAACGGCTTTAAAATGCTAATAAATATGAGGACAATGAGAAAGAAAATTACAGAAAATGGATGTTCATTGCCTGTGATGTGTATGATGTTTTACAAAGAGCTGAAACGGGTGGAATTCACTGAACTGAACCATTGAAGAACCGTAGTTTTCCACGAATCTCTCGTCCTCTTTAATTCAAAAGAATAAACACGATGGTAATAATTCCGGGGATATATTTATACCAGTTTCTGTTATTGGAAAACCGGCCCCTCTAACTAATTATTCAAAGAACTTAACCTCGTTTTTAATAAACCCTTTCATTTCGACGTGACCGGCCTGTGCGCTCTCAGTGGTGGTCTTGTTCATTCACATTTGTTTCAATGATGTGATTGAAAATTAATGGTGTAATTAATAGTTAATGTTAAAAACAGGCCCATGTGGGACTTGTAATTAAGCAAATAGTCACTGAGCACTCAAAAGTAGGCTTCTGGCACCAGATGTGCTATTTCTGGATTGTCTTTAGGGTTTGGGATTATAAATATGTAGGGTATTAAATATACCATTTCTCTAATACATGATTAAATTGGAGTGGGTGGTCTTTCGTCTCAGGAATCTTTCTGTGCTCCTTAAAAATGTTGGAGTGCGTCCTGTTTTTGTTTGTGTTTGCTCTGCAGTGTCTTCAGTCGTTCTGTAGTAGTTTTGAAGCCTATGTTAACAGAGGCGTCAGGACGGGACACTGGACGCTGCTCTTCCACATCCAGAGGAGTCAGTGGGGACGTTGGTTGGAGAATATCCAACCAGGTGGAGACGCCAGGACAAACCCAGGATTGGATTCTAACTTACAGCTGATCTGGGAACGCCGTGGTGTCCCATTGGAAGAGCCGGAGGAGGTTTGGGATTCCATAACCCAGATAAGGACGAGAGGAAAGATGGATGGACAGACAGACAATAAATGACAGATGGACAACGGATGACAAACGGACAATAGATGACAGATGGATGGACAACAGATAATGGATGGACAGACAATAGATGACAGACGAACGGACCGACAGAGACAATAGATAATAGATAGATGATGGACGGTCAATAGATGATGGATGGATGGACATACTAAATGACAGATGAACAGATCAACAGAAAGAATAGATAACGGATAGATGGATGGACAATAGATGACATACGGACAATATATAATGGATGGATGGACACAATAAACGACAGATGAACGGACCGACAGAGACAATAGATAAAGGATAGATGGATGGACAATAGATGATGGATGGACGGACAGATGGGCGGGCAATAGATGGCAGACAGACAAGAGATGATGGATGGATGAAGGGATGGATGAGTGGACAGAAGTACAGACAGACAGTTGGACGGACAGGACCCAGGTAGCTCCATCAACAACGCAAGGGGAACTAAAAAAACCATTGTTCCAAAAGCGTCCGCTGGGTTGGAACTGCTTTAACTAAACAGTAGAAGTGATTTAATAACAGCTTTAAAAACACTTAATTATCTTCAAATCTGACAAAAAAAAACCCAGAGGAATGAGCCAAAAATACATGAGAATATGCAACAGGATTTCGCTTTTAACTTCATGAAGCATCCACCACAGAAGCTGAGACAGAATCAAACATCCCAACAAACAAAGTGAACTAAAAAAAAATAAAAATTACATATAAGAGTAAAGCAGCATGATGGACACAGTTAGAAAAGACTGAAAACACAAAACCAATGGAATATGTGGCATGGAGTTTGAACCCGAGGCAGCTCCAGCTCCTCCTGAATATGAGTGAGTATTGGTTTATCCATTAAACTGCGCAAAAATACAGCCTTAAATACATGGATGACCCCTCCTCCACCCAGTATACGGGGTTTTCCATCATTTCACAGTATGTTTGACTTAATGGTCGTCATTAAATGTAAGATTTTTTTTTTTTTAATCAAAACCACATCTTTAATGATAAAATGGAACTATTGTTTCTATCCATAAATAAATGTAACACATTAATTTTGCTTCCTTAATGTTAACGTTACATCTGCTTAGACTCCTAATAATGTAATTTACAGATGGTTAACAAATTAGGAAAACTGATGTACATAACACATGGTAGCCATCTTTTTTTTCCATTCATATATATATGGGTAAATAAATTAATACATGAGATGAAAATAAATACAATAAACCTCTAAAAACATAACAGTGACCTAAATGATAGTCTGCATAACCTATAATACAATAGAATGAATGGCCCAGCATGAACAATAAGCCCCGCCCTCCCTGAACCACACATTTATATTTGCATTTTTATACATCTTAAATTCTCTAAGCATTCAGCGAGAACAGCAAAGTACACATGACAATAAAATGCAATGAATCCTTGTATTTTCCTGTTTTCTCAGTTCACCTCCGATTAAATAAAGGTTGACGTCTCGAAAACAGAAAACACAAGGCTCCGTATCACAGATTAAAAATGTTTTTCGTTTTTTCTTATGTTCATTTTAGAAGTGTTTCGCCAAAGTGGTCAGCAGAACATGGTAAAAAAAATAAAATAAATAAGAAAAATAAGAGCGTAGTTTATAAATTCATCCATATCAAGTAGCTGATAATCATTCAATCACTTTATTTCTGCCTCTGCCGGAGCTGCAGGTATGTGAAGATTATGCAAATAACAGCAGGAAAGTACAAATCCACTTCATCTGCATGCATTCTCTTCCAAATAAATAAATAAACAAACAAATAAAGAGAGGTGTTGAACATTATATATGCATTCAGTCCAAACAAAATGCATACAGTGACACGCTGTTTTCCCATGAGGCCCCCCTCTCTCTCTCTCTCTCTCTCACACACACACACTCGTATTGAGCGTCCACAGAGGGAGGTGCATCCACTGTATCACTGTCTCAGATTCCCACCGGCTGCTCCTACGCTGCCTTTCTGCGGTCAATAGTTTACTATTACCGACAACACTGCACTATAATTATGCTGTTGACAGCATTGTGCCTACAACAGGATACATACAATAGGCCAATTCCCTTAATAATACACCATAAATATGCATAAGGTTATTTAAATGGCACTAGAGTAAAGTCAGCGATAGGTTATAATTAGTGTTTAGGTGCTGTGTTGCATATTCGTCTTCAAAGCAAAGCTCCGATTTGTTACCATTTAGCACAAACTATGACAAAGCTTCTCTGTGAAGAACTGGCCCCGAGAGCGCACGGTCAAACCGGCGCTTCATTAGGAGGTTCATTCTCCCATAATGCACCAATTAACGTCCGCAGCCCGGCCGCAGTCGCCCTGCAATTTGTACGAGCTATCATTAACTCTGGCCACATCGGTCTGCGAAGAAAGAAATGAAGCTCGTGGAAAAGTATGCGGCGTCGGATGGACAGAAGACCGGACGCAGAAGGTGCCGTTACAGTGGTTTGGTATTTATGTGGACTCTGGAGGGTCAGTATGGACCGGATACGTTTAGATTAGAGGAGACTGAGAGCAGAAGAAGAAGAAAGAAGAAGAAAAAGGAGATGAAGAAGTAGAAGAAAAAGAAGTAGAAGAAAACTAAGATGAAGAAGACGACAAAGATTTAGAAGAACGCAAAGACAACGATGACAAAGGTGATGAAGATGTAGAACAAAAAGACGTAGAAGATGAAAACATAGAAAAATATGTAGAACAAGACGATGACAAAGACAAAGAAGATGTAGAAGAAGAAAACAAAGACGATGAAGAAGATGATGAAGAAGAAAAAGATGTAGAAGACTTAGATGAAGATGTAGAAGAAAACGAAGATGATGACAAAGACGAAGATGTAGAAGAAGAAAAAGATGTAGAGGATGAAGACATAGAACAAGACGTAGAAGAAGATGTAAAAGAAGACGAGGATGTAGAAGAAAAAGATGAAGACGTAGTAGAGGAAGATGTTGAAGAAGACGAAGAAGATGTAGAAGACAAAGACAACGATGACAAAGATGAAGACGTAGAAGAAGAAAAAACATAGAAGATGAAGACATGGAAAAAGATGTAGAAGAAGATGACGACAATGATGAAGACGATGTAGGGGAAAAAGATGTAGATGTAGAAGAAGACGATGAAGAAGATGAAGAAGATGTAAAAGAAAAACATGTAGAAGAAGAAGACATAGAAGAACAGGACAAAGACAACGACAACAAAGACAAAGACGTAGAAGACGACGTTGAAGAACACAAAAATGTAGAAGAAGAAGACGAAAAAGACGAAGACACAGAGGACGAAGCTCATCTTTTTATCACTTGAATAATCGGATAACTCCAGAAATCAGATGAAAACAGAGGGAACGTTATCATTATTTAGAGGTTATGACGTGGAACCTGGACTAAAATGAGTCCGACCCCCGGTTTACATAATGAACACTCTTCTTCTTCTTCTTCCGCTCCTCTGTTCCTGTTATGTAAGCCCTGAGCTCATCCAACTTATTTAACGTGCTTCAATCACGTCCCAAAGTGGACGAGTGCAGTTATGTCACAAACATGTTGGACTGATGCCATATGAACCACGCTAACGTTTTACACAATCCAACAAATCCGTACTTTTCTTTAAGGGTGTAGGTCGTCTCACTTTTCCCGGCGTGAACGCAGCGTCAGGCTGAATCTAAAACACACATTATCTGTTCAAACAGTCACAGGCATTGAATTCACAAACACTGCAGGTTTATGATAAATATGAACCTTTAAGGGTTTGTGATGAATATGAACCTTTAAGGGTTTATGATAAATATGAACCTTTAAGGGTTT
>JAPSES010074365.1:0-10474 GCA_029822895.1 Maxillicosta whitleyi
AATAGGCTTATCATTTGAATCAGATGTGTTGGAAGAGAGAAACATCTAAAACATGTAAATAGTGCCTCTCTAGAACCAGTGTTGCTGACCTCTGATATAAACTCACCACCAGCATTAGAGGCTCATGGACATTTCCATCAAAGAGCTGTCGATTCTGTCTGAACCACTGCAGGGCGGCGTATGTGTCCTTGTGACGACCCCGCAGCTTCTCTTCTTTTGCGTTCATAATATTATTCATGTCATGGAGCTTCTTCTCCAACACTGGCAACAAATGAATAAATGAAGATGAATGTTCAGTTCCATATATTAAAATACGTATGCGTACATCATTCTAAAGGATTCTAAAGTCTAGCACTGACACATGTAGTGCAGCTCAACTGCCACACACATCACATCTTTAATTTTCTTAACCAATAAAGACCCAGTGTTACTTTTGTGCCAGTTCCTAAATAGTTTTTTCTCTGTATTTAATTTATTTTTCTTAAGTGATTTATAGCTATTTATTATGAAATTATCATCTGTATTTTGTGTTTTTTTTCAGTGAACGTCAGGTATTTTCCTATATTTAAATCTAAGATCATGTAGATGTTCATAAAAGCTCAGATTAAAACTGATGGTTATTATAACAAAAACAGAGAAAACTGAAGAAAAAGTGACTTTTTTTTTTTTTAGCAAAGACATCAATAACTGAACATAAAAATAAGTGTTTCCATCCACTGTCATTTATCCAATTCCATGGGTTTTAGTGGTGAATCAATGCTGTAGAAGATGACAGTGTTTCCATGGTAATTACAGAGCCTTGGAACTTGCAAATGGGTCATATCTGAATCTGATGACCATGAAAAGATGAAAAACTGTATTTTACACCAATTATTTACATGTATTGATAGAATTAGTGGACTGACAGGTATTAAAACAGTTTAGATCAGTAGATGGTTTCGGTCACCTGTGGCTGTTTGGGTCTTTATGGGTTAAACTAACAGTTCAACATTTCAGTACTTTAAAATGTCTCATAAACTCATACTTTTGTACTCAGCACACAGGTTGTCTCTCTCCCTGCGGAGGTCTGCCCTCTCTCCTTCGATCTTGGCCCTGTCCACCTGGATGCGCCTCAGCTCCATATTGACTTCATTTATCCGTGGCGTCACATCTGGTTGATCGGCCACTTTGGCGAGCTCTGCCTTCAAGTCCTCGATGTTCCGCCGGGTGTTGCTGATTCGTTTCTGGTGGTCTTCCTTTTCCGTTTGCTTTAGTCTCAGGTTTTGCTTAATATCTTCAATCTGTAATGAACAGTCATGTGTTATGAGCGTACACTACAGATCAACTCCGTTCAGTACAGGCTGTAAGTTCTCAGCATCACTTCATTAAAGGAAAACAAACCGTTGTTACCTCTTTATGTTTTCGGTCCAACTGATCTTGCTTCTGTTTACACTTAAGAGAGGCTTCTTTGATGGCAGCAGTCTGAAAAACACCCATTTCATCTTTACTATTATCACCATCATAGAAGTATTACATGACCATATTTATTTATTTATATATAGGGCTGGGCAATATGGGGAAAAAAGCAGTTTCATGTTAACCATCAAAATACGGCGAAGGTAAATTTTTAATATTTCAAAAACTAATCAAAAAACAAAATATCTAAAAATTGTGAACACATTTTGTAGACATTGTTCAGAGGAAGCTACATATAAAACTTGAAATGAATCTCATGACAGAAGATGCTTGAATAAATTGCTAATGAAGACAACACCTCTCTGGGTTAGAGTTAGCCTGGGTTAGCCTGGGTTAGATAGGGTTGTTTTTCCCTTCTAGACATTTGCTTATTCTGACCTTAGCCTTTATTTGTGCCTCCATTGGCTTCAGCTGACTGTCGATCGCCTGGATTTTCTTCAGCATGGGGGCCTGAGCCTGCCTCAGGGCAGAGAGCTGCTTTTTAGCCTCCTCTCGTTCCTTTTTCACACCCTCCAGCTCCTCACGGGTGGTTTCGTACTCCTGGTAATGGACAGAAGACAAGGCACATTTTCCACTGAGAAAATATAAAGGGAAAAAAAAGCTGTTTTCATTTGACCAATTTATCTCTGTGTTTTTGTTTAGACCACTCACCACCCATGGTTTCTTCTTCTCAAGCAACTCAATCACATCCAGATGCCTTTTCTTCTCATAGTAGCGGTTCACATCATGTTTGTTCCTCTCATTTCTCTGCTTAGCCTTCTCCAGAAAGTTGGCCTTTTCTTTTACACCATTCTAAAAGACAATAAACCACAAGAAGGTTGGAAATCTGTAAGAGTTTTCCCTTACATCACAAGACTGACATAGCACCTACAGTGGTTTTGGACAGTGCCTGAACTGCAGAAACAGAAAAACTAGGCTGAGTTTGCTGCTGATCTGAAAAAAATAATACCATTTTAAAAAGTAATCGTCATCTGTTGTTACAAATTAGACATTTGTGTTTTGAAGATTCTTTTGATTTACATACTTCCTCCATGCTCATGTATGTATTTCTGTTGAATGTATCACTTGTGAATATGTTTATATGCATCTATGTGTATGTGTATGTATAAGTATAAATAAATATAATATATATACATATATATAGTAGGTTTAGTTTACTGTTAAGAGGTGAAAAAAAAAGATTAGTTAGGATTTTATCCCACCTTCTTATTTATGTTCTGTTGTGCATTCTTAAAGACTAACTGGGCCATAAACAAACTGTAAATGTTCATATTACTTACCTCCAATTCCCTTTCCTTGGTGCGAAAGTTTTTAAGTTCACAGTGGTATATGTACATCTCCGGCGGCCCCACTGACTTTTCGGTAGCCTCAAGCAGCTCAATTTTGGACATCTTGGCAAACTCTCCCACTTTTTCCTAAAAAATAAACAACCATATTGACAGGAAGTAAAAAACAAAATTATTAAATAAAATGTCAAAATCTTTAAAGAAATGTTAAAAGAAATGATCTACCTCAGACATTAAATGTACTAAATCTTGCCCGGTTTAATAAGATGAATTGGAAAACAAATGACAAAAGTACTGGTTAGCTGATGTTTTCAATGTAAAAGATAAAGTATTATTACACATATATATTAGTGTATGTACACTTATACAACAGATTTATGAATCTTCCACTATAAAGAACCTGTAACAGTGTTTTGAAGTAGGTCTGGTAGATCTGAGACAAACATTCCCTTAGAGTAAAACCCATTCTCTCATTAATTCTCAGAATTTCTCAATTTGACTAAAGGCTGCATCTTGGAAACTACAGCCAACTAACATGTTTTACTTATTTTTTTTATTAATGACTCAAACTGAAAATGAAGTGTCTTTATAATTAATACCTCCATTACATGTTTACCTGGGGCAGAAACTGGCACAGGTTGCTGACTTGGATGCGTAAGGCTTTGACTTCCTCTTCCACCGCTTTCTGGTTGCAGTGTTTTCCATTGAGCATCCACAGAGACTGGTTATCTACATGAATCTCTCTGTTAACCACAACATTACCACCACTTTTGTACCTAGAAAAAAAAAAGAAATATGAATATTACTATATCTGTAGTACCACTAATAACAGCATACAATTTTTTGCAATATTTCTGCATAGCTAAATAAGAAATACATTCATTGCTATGAATCACAGTAAGTCTATGTTCACTTACAGTTCAATCTCAATATTTGCTTTATTGCATCCACGCTTGACATAGAGTCCAACCTATAGAAAAGGAAATGTCTGATTTTAATAATCATCATTCACAATTAACACATTACAGTTTAATTTATTTGTGCACTGCAAAAACAAAGTGCAGAATGTTGTAAGTTTCAGTGTTGCACTTTTACCTTGTCTCCTCTACCCAACACTGCAGTTTTTCCTGCCAGACCCAGGCAGATGGCACACACGATGCTGGATTTTCCAGTTCCATTGGCTCCAACAATCATGTTCAGGCTTGGCCCAGGATAAACCACAGAAGAGTCATAAGTCCTGTTAAGACGAAAAGGAGGGTATTTCAGGGTTTAATGCATTACTGCTTTCTTTAAATTAAACTTGTCAACAAATAATATAAACACTTCAGATACAAAGTCTGAATTACCATAAAGTAAATGCAACTAAAAGTGTTGGACATATGTAGTTGAGTAAATAACAATTGCAAATACAGGTTCCTCGTGCATGTACTGTGTACTGTACATGTTACTTTAATGACTTGATAATGAACATTACTTGCTGACCTTCCAACTATAACTGGTTTATGTGTACATATGGGATGATGAGCTGTTAGGTAGTTTAATCTACCACTGCAAGTAAAAGGAACCTAATTAAACAAGTCATTTCTCACATTTGTACTTTAGTACTATATTTAAGGAACACAAATCAGATATATGTTATATGTTATACAACCCATAACATTTGATGGAGAATATATTCATTGTCTGTGTTAAGACGTCATTGTTGTTGCTAACTCCTCTGCACTAGCAGGTTTTAAGAGACTCTTTTGGGACCTTTAGCTGGTTTAGCTCGGGTTATGTTTTCCAGTGTTTGGTAGTTAACTCACAGTCCAGTTCAACTGATGTGTAGTATGCTAGCTAGTACAGCTAGTCATCATGACACAACGTATCACAAGTTAGCCGCTAGCATAGTACTACATTATGCCCCACGGATTTCCATGAACTATTCTTCTTTGGATTTTGGCTGTTGAGATGTGGTCCATTTTATTATTTTGTTGATGACTGTTAACTCACAGGAAGTTTTTCATGAAGATGCGGACTATGGATCCCTCCACAAAACATCCATTTTCGTCATTCCCCGTGGACGTACATGACCGGCCGTCAGACGTCTGAGAGCTGCTGTGGGCAGACAAGAGTCGCTGCTTTTTGGTGTGAGCAGCCATGGTGAAGGTAAAAAAAAGTACCTTCCACAGAAGGACCACAGCTGTATGCGGAGTACAGACCCCAGACACAACCCTTCCTTCTACCGCGCTTCGGTGGATGTTGCCTGTAAAGCGATTGGACTAGTGGATGTCACGTGATGAATACATACATATAATATCGCGAGATTATCATTATAAGCTTGTGATCTCAAAAACTTTTTCAGTTAATTTTACTCAATAAGTGAACAATACCGTGTGTATTATTTTGTCTACGTTCACAGAAGCAATAAATTAAAAGGAAAAAACTAATGAAAAATATTTTTTTTAAAACACACACAAACAGAAATACATGTTATTTCATCTCAAGTATATTTAAAACAGCTTTAAAATTATAAAAGTGTTGAAAATATTTATTTGAACAGTATGGTGAAGAGCCTAGCACAAATGACAAGTTGATAGGGCCAACATTTTTGGAAGACACTAGTAATTTTAGGATACAACTTCTTTATAATCATGTTGCTATACCCAGAATCATGAGAACAATTTGGCAGGAACTGCTGGACAAATGCAGTACAGCATGTGTGAACATACAACACATATCCATGGTGGTGGACCAGAATAACACTTGTTCATTATACAGGTACAGTGGCTCAGCATGACTCCTGTTATTGCCCTGCCCCTCAGGGTCCTGATGTGAATTTTACAAATGTTCACAGGTCAATGCTTTAATAACATATCCACCTAAAGTAATGAACCTTCCCTTATGGTTAAGGAGACCTAATGAGTGTATTAGCATGTTTCTCAAATTGAGTGTGAATATAAGAGTGGGGTTGAAGCAAAAAAAAAAAAAATGCCTCCAGAGGGTGGAGGCTTAAGGGAAATGGAAAACTTCATGGTGCTGAGTAACTGGTACTTTTTTCCACTTCTTCTGCAATAGACACTTTTGGTAAAGCCTTACTGCTCTGTGAAACCCAATGTCTAATGTGTAAAACATTTATTCCATTTCTGTAAATGCATTAAATCAAAGGATAGGGATATTTCACTACTTTTCCCATCCCTAAACCTGTTTCTCTGTGTAAACTTTGTTTTAGTCTAATCTAAATCAGATTCAACCAAACATAATAGTTTCAAATTTGACACTGATATGATGTAGAATTTGGGAATTTATTTAATGTAAAACAGTTGGCTTTTGGAGAGTATGAATCCCTTGGGGGTCATGTCTAATATCAGTGTGCATAAAGAGGGTGATAAAAAAAAATCTATCTCTGAGTCTAAAAGATGGGGCTTTACCTCTCACAGAGATTTCATATTAGATATTCATACAAACAATTCTTTTTACTGTATGTTTCAGTGCACTAGATCCAGTAGTTTTCCTTTTCTAACGTCTGGGTAAAAGGAAGCATTACCAGGAAAGTGAAGCGGGTTAAGATCTGGACCCCCCAATGCGGCATGAGCAAATGATTAAAGGCAATTTTGCGCATAAGAAGCGTTTTGGCAAACGATTTGTATCCTTTTTTCCGGACGCACAAACTCTGACTTTGCTGGTCCGGCGCCAACAGTAAAGTTTCCCATGATAAGCTAAGTGCTAACGGCTAACTGCTAACTCCAGCCTTTATCTCGGTTGTGGGAAGATCAGAATCGCCTCTTTACTCATTGTCCGCCGTGAAGCTCGAGGTGAACCCAAGCTCGGTCAGAACTAGTATATCTGATCAATTCATCATCTCTAACCACAACACGAAGTGTGGAGGCTCTAGACTTTAACTCGTGCCTGTGCGCATCGCTGCCGAGAGCTCGCAAGCGCTTTTCTTATCATTTCTGATCCGAGCAGAGCCAAACCCAGACCAGATCAAATAAGATCAGTGTGTAGGTTTTTAAAGTAACATTCACTCACATAAACAATCAAACAAGACAAACTGCAATCACTCGCTCAAACACTCACACACTCACACCTCATTCAAACCCCATTCGAACTGTGAACCTGGAACTTCCGGGTTGAATGTAAAGCAAAGGGCCGCTAAGGATTATGGGAAATTAAAACACAAATATAGCTCTGTCGTCCTCATGCGGTCATAACCGGAAAGACATGACAATGTTCATCTATTTTAGAAGTCATAGTGCAGTTATTTTTATTTTATATTTTATATTAAATTTTGAATTAATCATATTTTATAATAATAATATATATTACATTATTTTGACATTATTTATCTTATAGATAGTTTTATTCAAGAAACAGAGGTTAAAGTGAATTATGAAAATGAAATGACCTTAGGTGTTTTACATGAGGTGTAGATTGAATATAAAAACAGGAATAAAACACTGTAATCTACACAACAAAATAAAACTCCTTACATGAGCTAAAACTAAGATAAAATTGCTTGTAATTAAATAAGAATTTCTTTATCTATGAACAACACTATTTCAAGCAAATAAAAGCCTGGGAATTGTTCTTGAAAAAGATCTAAAACAATAAAAACTGAAATGGTAAAGCTTGGCCATGACTGTGCAGAAAACAAAACCTACTGAATAATATGAAATAAGTTATAAAATATCATACATAGGCCTTCTGCAGCCTTGGTATTCTTGGAAACAAATACAATCTATATAAAGTTCTTGGGCTACATTGACAGTTTAACATACCAAAGAATGATATTAGTGTGAAATGCTTGTTATGTCTGTTGTGTAAAAGTAATTCAATACTTTTAATCGAGTAGCGTTAATAATTACATATTGGAAGTACTTAAGTATTTCTATTTTATTCAATATTTCAGTTCTTTATCAACTAAATGATGAATTGTTTCTTTATTAGTCTAGAAAACTGACTTTCTTCACAAACTCTCTTTAAAACTGTTGAATTTGCTACAAATTAGTGTCAGAAAGCTTAAAACTTAAAACATCTACATGGTTCTTTGACTACAAATTAAAGATGATCTTATAGGACATGACCTGAGGCTGTAGATTAAAATATATAGTAAAATGGAACATACACATTCACCTCTTGAGACAGAGAAAGCAATTTTTTTTTTTTTTACATTAAATAAATGCTTTGATTGGAAACAGCGTGATGCAACAGTTCTTTTCAGATTATTTTTTTATGTTATTATGGAATGTCCTTTTGCAGTGGACAGCATTTTTTGTGTGTTCGTGTCCACTCCAGAGGACAGAAAGGTTTTGTTGGGTCTCAGGAGGTGAATGGATCCAAAAACAAGAATAAACATGGAGTAAAGATCCTGCTGTTTTGCTAGTATTTTGTCAGTGTTTGTCTCTGTCAGTATTTGGTGGTGGAGGAGGTGTGGAGGCCGTGCCAGGTGAGGTTTAAGCTGCCTTTGTGTCAGCGGCAATTAACTAATCTGTGTCCCGTGTCCTGTGGGGGTTGTGAGGTAATCTTCAATGGCGTAATAAGATTTCTGCATCTACTATCACTACTGTTCAGTGGCACATTGAGTTTGAGTCTTCCTCATCAATCAGCAATATGTTGGACTTGGAAGGGATAAATAAAAAAACAACAGACAGGTAATGTGAGTGGGAGGGGCTGTTTTAAAGATGGACTACTGACTTACTGACGGAACACTGTTATTGGACCAAACAGTAGACCTCTGCCGTCCTGCCATGGAGGGGTCAAATGCAAAAAAAGTGAGTTCTGCCTCTTAATGGATGTTTGTTTTTTTGTTGTTGTTTTTACCTGTTCTCCGGTCTGGTGATAAAACAGCTGATGTCTGGTCTGGTGACCATCTGTCACTGCTTCAGGTGATTTTTGGTTTTAATGCAGCTTTAAAGATAATCTTACTTATTCTGTTTTTTTATGGAGTTTCATCATTTTACTATAAACTATAATTTGGATTTATTTTTTATTTAGCTCCATGGCCATTGGACTCAATTGTATGTAACCGGTCCAAATGTGTAAATTATGGAAAAATGGTGTAAGAGAATTTATTCTTTCAGGACTCATCTATTGGAATAATTTTGAATCAGTTTGCAGATAAAGATAATTCCTCAATCCCACTTTAACCCATAAAGACCCAAACACTCACCACTACCCACTGACTTAACTGTTTAATACCTGTTGATCCACTAATCCTATCAGAATATATAAATAATTGGTGTAAAATGCAGTTATTCATCTTTTCATGGGCATCAGATATGACCCATTTGGATGCTAAGCGGCTTTGTACAGTAGTTACCATGGAAACACCGTCATCACCTACAACATAGATTCACCAATAAATAACACTTAGTTTAATAAATGCCAGTGGATGGACACATTTGTTTTTATGTTCAGTTAATGACATATTTGCTGTAAAAGTCCATTTTTCTTCAGTTTTCTGTGTTACTCATATAAAAAAAAACCTCAACTTTAATCTGAGCTTGATTGATCTACATAATCAATAAATTAAATCTGGGGAAATACCTGATTTTCACAGAAAAAAAGCTAATTACAGAAGTTGTTACTAGAATAAATGGTGATAAATCATATAAGAAAGGTGAAATAGAGAGAACATTGTTTTTGTAAACTACCATAAAAGTATCACTGGGTCTTTATGAGTTAAATATTTCCTCAGTTTAAATTTTGTTTTTATATATTGTATGGGTTCAAAGTCTTTTTATTCTTAGTAAAGCATACTTTAATCATGATTTAGCAAAAAAAAAACAAAAAAAAAAAACTCTATGAATCACATATTTATGTATTTTAATTCCATATATCTGGAATTATTGGTGATAAATATATAAATCTGGATGTACTTAATGTGTAAATAAATCTGTTTGCATCCATCAGCCTGAACTCATCCATTAAAGTGTTGACATTACATTCGAGCCATGTTTGTCATGTTCCAGTTTAGGTTGTGTTTTAGTGACAACACAGAGAGAAGAATATGTTCGCTTTCTAACAAAGTCTAAAACATGTGATTTGGCTTCAAACTTTTTTTTTTTTTTTTTTAATTTAAGTTTTTATTTAAACAAACAAGCACGATCCAAGTTTTATGGCACAACATACAAAGAAAACAGAGGATACAGAGAAAAACTTACAAAACAGTCTGACTAGTAAAGTACAAATAGAAGATGCTCCTGAATATTAAAAAAATGGAAAGTAAAATGCAAATACGATGATAAGGTAGAAAAAAAAAATTGTGTTCACATTCCCTCTGACCTAATAATAAATAAACTAATGAGAAGTCAGGTACGCTTGAAAGAAATCCCAATTGCTTAATACTACCGGCCCTTTGTCTCTTAATCTTTTCAACATAACCTCATATGATACAGTTTCAGTCATTAGTATTTTCTATTCTTTGAATGTCGGACATTCTGGTGCTTTGGCTTCAAACTTGATCAAAACACTTCCATGAACTTTTGCATGAACCCAGGTGGATGTCAGAAGGTGAAACACTTAGAGTCTGTCACCACTGTTACATCATTCATATCCTGTGTGTATTTCAGTAACAGTTTTTATGTTAAACCTGTTGACTCCAAACAGATATACATTCTTGGATATGTTTCAAATGTACAAATAAGCCAGAAATCTTTTAAGACTACTTTATGCCGTCTCTCATAGGTGTAATTTACAAGGGGGATAAAAATTAGAAAAAAATTAGATCCACCCCCTCTTGGGGGGGGGGG
>JAPSES010074366.1:0-10474 GCA_029822895.1 Maxillicosta whitleyi
ATCCAGACAGTGATCCGGATCACCTCCAAAATTTAATCATCTGTTCCTTGTCTCAGAGCGAACATTTTCTGAAAATTGCATTAGGTTTGGTCAATAATTAATCGAGATACTGAGAAACTAAATTTTTGGCGCCATTGACCCCAATGTTAACGAAAGTTTCAAAGTGATCCAGAATCCAGGATTTCTTTTGGATCACCCCCAAAAGTTAATTATTTCTTTTTTTGTGCCATTGCCAGCAAATCCTGAAAATGTCTGGTATTAGCATTATAGTCAATTACTGCCACCTACTGTTGGAGAGTATGAATGGGCAGCGTTCAGCTCCATAAAAAATAAACAACAGAATTGGTTTCTTAACATTATGTGCCAACAAATCCTGAAAATTTCATCAAAATCCGTCCATAACTTTTTGAGTTATGTTGCACACAGCCAGACAAACAAACAAACACCGGCAAAAACATAACCTCCTTGGCAGAGGTAAAAATAGAGGAACTGCTGCAAAATGAGCTCTGGGTCTTTATGGGTTAAGTAAACCCTCACCCACACAAGATGGCCCAAACAGGAAGTGTTTGGGGCCGTCATATGGAGCACATGTAAGTGTACACAGAAATGAACATACAGGCTGTTCGCACAGATGTTAGCTTAAAGACAGTTTACTAACTTCAAATAATGACCCACCCTCAACACATACCGACTCCAACACAGTCTGTAAGCACTCAGGCATGTGCCAGTCGTGCATACTGAACCACATGTGCGAGTCACATGTCAGCTCCAGCGCCGGCGTGTCCCGAAAACAACATATTGCAACTGCTTGTTAAGAAACGCAGCGATTGTGCAGTTAGGTTAAAAATACACAGCCTCTGGTTCAGGGGGTTAATTTACCAATCATCTCTTTGGCTCGTTCATTAGTCTGTCATCATTCCTCGCACGCTGAACAGGGTTTCTGAACACAGTCATCTGGTTCTACCTGTCTTGCGTGTGTCATCAGTTAAGGCTCGACTCTTGTTTATGTGATCCAAATATGTGTCACCATAAACATCATTTGCTTTTAATTGAACTGACGTCAAACAGAGGAGCCAAGATAGACTGGTTAAACTGGAACAGTTAATTAAGTCATTGTCAACCAGATTCAGCTCGAAAAATTAACCCATGAACATTCAAACATTCACCGGTGCCCAAAAGCATCTACTGATTTTAATGTTTAGTAACTAATAATTGGTGTAAAATGCAGTTGCAATGTCATCTTTTCATGGTCACCAGATATGACCCATTTAGGTGTTCAGAGGCTCTGTAGTTACCATGGAAACACTGTCATCCTCTACATCATTGATTCAGCAGTAAAACCCATGGAGCTGGATCAATGACGATGGATGGACATAATTATTATTATTTATTTTTTTTTACACTTTTGTTACTTTTTCTTCAGTTTTCTGTGTTTCTGATGTGATAACCTTTGAATTTAATTTGCACTTTTATGAACATGCATGAGTACCAAATTAGATATAGGAGAATATATGATTTATAGCGGAAAAATGCAAAATGCAGAAAATAGTACAATAATAAATGGTGATAAATAACTTGAGAAAAGTTAAATCTACACAAAGATTCAATTGGGAACAGTCACAGAAGTAGCACTGGTGTGTAATAAAGTCAGTATGGAATGTAATATTTATTCAATATTTATCAAAAATAAAAGCACTGTTTTTATATAGACTGAGTCCACAAGTATACATACTGTTTATATTTTTAAGTAATATACGCTGTTATTATTGCTAATATTGTTCATAGATGCACATTCAGTCATATACTGTTAATACAGTCAATGTGTTTCTATTCATATTTTGCCAATTATTGTTTTTATTCTAGTCAGTTCTCTTATGTTATTTTGTAAAACTAGAAATTTTTTATTCTATTTTGTCATTATTTCAAATTTTTGGAATTCACTCTATAGCCTATACTCTATTTATTTCTGTAGTATTGGTATTTTATTAGTTATTATTGGAGCATCACTCCACACAATGACAATCAAGGTTATTCTATTGTCTTCTGTTGTATTTTATTTATATTGTGTTGAATTCTGTTATAGTCCGTTGTAAATAAGATATGTTTCATTACTTAATGATCTTGAAAAATTAACAAAAAGACAATAAATCACTACTTTATCAGGATAAAAAGCAATTATAGTGTCAGAGCCCCGTCGTACTGTGAATGTTGAAACTTTGAAGAGACAGTACTTCAGAAGCTAAAAGGGCTTGTGGACACAAATACAATCCAACAGAGCGGAACGGCCCTGGCTGTCAAAAAGAAATTGGGCAGATAAGTTGCACGGATTTTGAAAACAACCACTCCCAACTAAAACCCCTTTATACCCCAGTCAAATAACCCAGCTGCAACACTGTACTTCCCTCCCCTGTTTCCTCATTTCACGCTACACTATCCAAGCTGTTGGCAGAGAATTGCAGACATCCATGCACAAACGTCCAATTTTAAACACTCGCTGTCCACACTATGGCTCACCTGATTATCAGCTCAGACAATAGATGGGAAGTATGAGCTGAAGTACGAACATTCATCCAGTTCACTTCCAGACACACGTTAACTCTTTAAAACCTGATGCGTCACCGCTGACACACCCTGTGGATATGCAGTTTGGATGGTTATAACTGTCACTGTTTGTGCAATTGGAAAAAAATCCAACAGTTTCTGAAACCTGAGACATTGCGCTTTGTAGGTTTTATTGGGTTATTACAGTAATTTCACTCACAGTTGTACTAGAAGCTGAAAAATAAGACATTTTAGCAAATTTATAACGTACAGTAAGTTGTAGTTTGCTGCTAGATTTTGGAAGATTGCACTGCTCTGGAAAAATTGGCAAAAGGACTCAGTCACAGCATGTTTTCTAACCTTTTTATGGTCAAAATACGGAAAAATAAATCAGAAAGGCGATTATAGGCTTAGGGTTTAAAGGGTTAACACTCATAGTTGCATTGTTTTTTGAGACTGAGCTCAGATTTGGCGTCCTATATGTACACATTTTCAGTCTTTCACATGTTATTCAACGCTATTTGATGGTGTGTCTCCGGTTCACGTAACCACTTCCAGAAACATGTTAACTCTTTAAAACCTGACGCATCACCGCTGACACACCCTGTGGATATGCAGTTTGGATGGTTATAACTGTCACTGTTTGTGCAATTGGAAAAAAATCCAACAGTTTCTGAAACCTGAGACATTGCGCTTTATAGGTTTTATTGGGTTATTACAGTAATTTCACTCACAGTTGTACTAGACGCTGGAAAAGAAGCCGTTTTCATTTTCAATCTTTCACATGTTATTCAACGCTATTTGATGGTGTGTCAATTTATGACCAGATCTCCAGTTCATATAACCTTAACATTCAGTGCATGGTATTTGATGTGGCATGAACATCCATGCCAAAATCTTATAATGTGCACAGATAACACATCAATTAAATGACATAGATATTTACACAATTTAATTTTATCACGTTTTTTTTTATTTTTTTATTTACCCCTTATTATATTGTAATTGTTGTGTTGTCTTTCCGTCTGTCTGTCCATTCAATGACATAATCGCATTATCCGAAGACTACATTGACATATCGGCACCAAATGTATACTGTGGGTGCATGTTTGCATGGAGCAGCACCCTATTTAACTTCTTCAAGGTTAAGTGGTGTCAAATGGAGATATGACCACTTTTTTTAGGGTGATATGTTTGTTGGAAACAGCCTTGTGCAGTTACAATATCTGACTACTTTCAAATATAAATATATAAGTAATACGTTTTATACAAAAGACAATCTAATGTAAATTATAGGACTCCACAGAATCTTACACTGCATTTGGCTGAGGGGTATTAAAAGTGCACAAGAGGGTATGTTTATTCTTTTTTCATTGTAAGCAGTCAAAGTCTTAGTTGGCAGGCGTCACACAGCTTATGAATGGTTTCCCCCATAGGCCGAGTGAAAAGACTTTTCCTCTCACCTTCTTTTAAGCCCCAACAAGACCTAAAAGTGCTTAATCCCAATTAATCTGGAGTTTACAGAAATCCTTTATTACTCCAGTGAATTAGCTTAGTGGTTTTAATCCCCTGACAATGAGCACACATGCCAAAGTGCACACGCACACACACATGTACAGAGTGTTCAGCAAAGCGCAATGCTACAGGCTGAATGATGACATGTACGTAATTATTGTAATCTGATTTATATGTAGAGATAGGGTTTCTTGAATTAATGAGAAAGTCCAACACAATTTATGTCTACACCGCAACATATGTTGTTGAGTAAGTGGATTGAAAGGTAGTTTTCAGTCAGTGTTACTGTTATTTTGTATTTGCGTTAATTATTTTCATTGTGGTGTTATGTTTAGTTGCTTTTTTGAAGCAATCGTGCCAAAAAAATTACTCCAATCATATTGACTTTTGAGATTTGTAGTAGTTTATTTAAATAAAATGGCTGATTGGATCTAATTTGGGAAATGAGTCGTTGGAAAGTATGTATTTTATGTTCAGATTTTTGCGATCAGTCAGATGCATATCCTGCCAAAACTAATATTAAAACATTTAAATAAAAAAAAAGTAAAATCTGTCTGCACGATACACTGATTTAGAGCTGAAAAACAGTATATCTCATGTTTACATTGGTCTTGTTGCTGTTGTGGGTTGATACAGTACATTATATAACAAATAGTTTTAAAGTAGCTCTATTATTGAAATCACTTATAATAATATTCATAATAAAAATGTGATTTATAAGTGCTTTTCAGGACACCCAAGGGCACTGCACAGCAGAGAATAAAGCAAAGCATAAAATACAAAGAAGTAAACAAATATTACATATTGTATTCATGTAGATTCCCTCATACTATCCTCCTTTGCCACCCCATGTAAAATGTTGTCAAACATAAGGCCCATGGACCAAAAAACTGGCCCACAAAAGGGTCCAATCCGGCCTGTGGGATGAATTTGCAAAGTGCAAACACTACCCTGAAGATATTAAGTCAAAAATGTCAAAAATAATTTTAGCTCTCAAGTAAAATAATACCAATATAACTAATAAATGATGAATTTCCATCTTGGTTTGATGTGAAAAATTACATTATGAAAACATTTCTATTTACAAACTGTCCTTTCACAATAAAATGTCAACAAGTGGCACCGGGTACAGCAAACCCCGCCCCTTGCATGTGTTCCGTATTCCTTACACATTGCTTATTTTGGCATTGATTCATCTGATGTCATCATGTCATTTGCCTCCATATATGTGTGAAGTAGCTGAAATATCACCCATTATAAGTAAATGGAAGAAAAAAAGATTTTAAAATAAAACAAATTTGACCTTTTCCAAGATGTAAGCACATCTATTCTGGGTCAGTGGCAATCTATAAACCTAATTTGGTACAAATTCAACCAATATAATAATTTACTGCTAGAGTGTTAACAAAGAAACAAACAAACTGGACCAAATCCAAATACCCCTTGCCTCCTGTTTTGGGGATGGAGTAGTAACCAGTAAGTGATAAATTCCCATCTGTTTGTGAAAAATTCCATTATGACAATGTTTGTATTTACAAACTGCCCTTTTACAATAAAATGTCAATAACTTCAAGAAGTATGAACACGTTTTAAGAAAAATAAGTGAAGTTTTAACTGATCTAGGCAATGTAATAATAAGCTAAGACATAATATGAGAAATTGCACAAATAAATGTCAGGTTGTAAATGATTGTTCATCCTTTCATGATAGAATTCTACCTTTTTGACACTAAAACAAAAAACATTTTGGATTATTATTTATAGTTTATTATGTATATTATTTTACTGATCCAGCCAATTGGAGATCCGATTGGGCTGAATCCAGTCCCTGAACTAAAATGACTTAAAGACCTTCCACTCATTAACATTGATTGGTGCACATTCATAAAACGAAGCAACAATTGGGACATGACGCCATTGTTTTCTAATCTTGCACAAGCGTATACTTACAAAGCACTCCTTACTTTGGACAACATTGGTTATTTGTAGATGAGAAGCACAAATATAATGAAATAAAATATCTATCAGTGTGGGACAAGTTTGGGTGTTTCACAAACTAGTCGGTGAGATAAATTGTTGTCTTTGTGCATTTCTGAAAAGTCATAGAAACGTGTAATATAATATATAATCTCAGTTTAACTTCTACTGCCACTTTTTTCCCCTTTTCTTTGATTTGGGTGGATTTTGTGTATAATATTCTGTACTACACAGAAATTCACATCCAGACTCCTACAGGTTTTAGGTTCATTTTCATACAGTCGAAGCATTACATTACATTAAATTTAGCTTTTATCCAAAGCAACTTACAATAGAGGACATAAACATAGCATATAGCACATGCAGATATAAGATGTACAGGAAATATACAGAACAATAGGTGCAACTGCCGACTGGGGTTAGTGTTTTTTTTTTTTTTTAAGTGCTTTTGCATGGGGTCAGAGTAAACCCACACACACACACACACACACACCAACCACAGGGTCTACCCCGGGTCTGGGCAGCTCAGACATCAGTGCAGTAAATAATCTTTAAAGAGCAGAGTATTTACATGCCTCTTGAAGGCTGAAAGAGATGCTAGTCTTGTTGTTTCTGGAAGTTTGTTCCACCACTGAGGGACTATTACAGAGAACAGTTTGGCCTGGGATTGCTTAGAGCGAGCTGGGGGTACGGCAAGTTGTTTTTTATTGAAGGAACGGAGCTCTCTGGCAGGAGCATACGTTCTTAGTATTTCCTTCAGATGAGCATTAATATTTATATAAACTTAACCCTTTAAAACCTGATGTGTCAGGGCTGACACACCCTGCACATAATGCAGTTTGGATGGATGTAACTCTTTCCAGGGTTCCTGTGAGGTCTTAAAAGTCTTGAAATTACAAATCTTTAAACATTAAATTAAACAATTAAACGTACATTTGATATGGGAGGTCTTGAGTTATGTTACTATGAACGTGTTTGCTGTATTGTATTTAAATGTGTCTGTTAAATGTCTAAACTGCAAAGAAACTCATGTTATTCTACTTACTTTACTAACAATTTATACTTAAATTGGGAAACAATTTTCGCTAACTTTGCCTCCCCCAGAAAAAAATTACTTTGAATGTTGGGTATTAAGGCTTTTGAGTAAATCAATAAATTTTCCTAAATTCTAGGAGGCACAAATTTTTGCCAGTATATCTGTGAAATGGGCATTAAATTATGTTACAAGTCACCTTAAAAACTCGTAAATCTAACTGTAGAATGAAGGAAGAATTCCATGGATTTCTAAAACCTGAGACGTTGCACTTTATAGGTTTTATTTGGTCATAATGGTAATTTCAAGAAGCTGTTCTAGCAGAATTATAACATGCAGTAAATTGTAAATGACTGCTAGAAAAATGGGCAAAATGACTCACTCACGGCATATTTTCTAACCTTTTTAGTTAAAAAAAAAAAAAAAAGGTCTTGGCGGACCATTTTAGACTTAGGTTTTATAGGGTTTTAACAAGATATGTTGATTTGAACATCTAGTGAGTGGACCGGGTCTTAGCGCCCACTGGGAACCACCGGCCTGGTCATTTAGCTTTGGTGTTTAATAAGGTCGAGGGATTTTTCAAAGTCACAATTAGAGCAGCAGATGTTAAAACATCCAGACTTCTGGTCCTCAGTACGAGTCAAATTCACCAAATCCTTAATCCAACTATTAAGCCGTTTCCTTAGAAACCTCAGAGTTACCTTTGGTCAAGATGTAAGTAAAGTTGAATCTGATTAAAGTTGCTATAAAATCAGTAATGAACCGAGAATGGAATAAAAACAAACCACTGACTGAGCTTATAAAAGCCAGGATTGCATTAAAACGAACGGTCATATTATTCTATTCTATTTATGCAGGTAATCGGTAATGTGTCACTGATTGCAGAACAAATATAACCTGCAGCCCTAGAGGATGCACACATACACAAAGGCACATCCCTCCTGTATAATTTTCTGCTCTCAAAGTCTAATTAACAATTTTATGTCACAGCATTTAATTGCACATGAGGGGAATTAATCACATTATCTCAATTTCATAGAGGCTCAGAGGTGTCCAAACAAAGCAGCGTGTCTATTTAAGTGGGTTTATAGGAAGTGGGAGAACTGACTTGCTCTTAATTCTTATATAACCACAGACTGGAAGCACTTGTGAGATTGCACTCAGCCCCATTTATTTAACCTTGTTTACTGTACAGCACTTTTTGAATAATTGGGACTCGATGCGTCATTCAGTGGAGGGTTTGACATTAGCTGGAACATTGTAAGGATGAATTGATGCAGATGGGACGGCATTAATTTCCGCCCACATGACTGCACCACCCACCCAACCTGTCTGCATGTTGGAAGTGGTGATCAGTCTTGGATTTGATAGAACAAGCTGAAGAGGAAATCAGAATGTGGGCAGTGTGCAGGTAAACAAGCATCGCTACTGCATTTATGTGTAAATTATTATTATTTAAACACAAAATATCACTTTAGTTATACACTATATGGACACGTTCTAATTTTAATCGGGGTATGGGATGCAAAACAATAATAATAAATGTCATAATAGAATTTTGTATTGTTATAAATATCATATTGGTTATTAATATTGATGGAGCCATTGTGCGTCCCCATATTTTTGTGCATGTAAGGCCAGATCTATGATTTGCGTGTATCAACTTGCGTGCAAAAGGATTTTGTGTGGGGGGGTTCAACTGTGGTTTGCGGGTTTGCTTGTGCAAATTAAAACAGGTGCATGGAAATGTGCTTTTGGAGAGTTTTGTCATAAAAGGTATCCCATGACTCATTTATTCAATTAGTTTTAATTTTAGATGTGTGGGGGTAGTTGGACTGTCATGCACACATAATGTTATCCCACTGTAGCCTAATGTTGATGCATATTTTTAATCACAATTGTCAGATTAAGTGGAAAAGAGTCCCGTAAATTGTGTGTGTGTGTGTGTGTGTGTAGGGCATGAGTCTCAATTATATTTTCTTCTGCCATTCCTAAAATGTTCATACAATGGTGAAAAATCTGTTCTTGTTTCATCATTTTGATGTCTCCTTTTTGTTACAATAACCACTTCCATGTGTGCACAATTACACATCCAAACTGTTTGCCTCTTCCTTTGAGATATCGATGTAGTTTCTATGAGCAAAATTGGTTTGGGGTTTGATAAATGACTTCACTTGAGCTAAATTAATACATTTTCTCCTCCCACAACACACACACTATTGCATGTAAACGCCCCATATTGCATATTCATTGCAGCAAATGTACCAACTGGGCATGTGCAATGAGTTTGCACATGTTTTAATACACGCAAACCTTTAGTAGATCTGGCCCGTAGCTTA
Organism: Maxillicosta whitleyi; assembly: GCA_029822895.1. Lineage (NCBI taxonomy): Eukaryota > Metazoa > Chordata > Actinopteri > Perciformes > Neosebastidae > Maxillicosta > Maxillicosta whitleyi. Next base: position 9,405 of record JAPSES010074366.1, read on the forward strand.
TAAAAACCACTATTTCCTTTTTTAACCCATAAAGACCCAAACATCCACTGTCTACCAAAATCATGTAAACTGTTTAATACCTACTGACCCACTAATCCTGTCAATACATTGGAGTAAAATACCGTTTGTCATCTTTTCATTGTCATCAGATAAAACCCATTTGGATGTTCAGAGGCTCCATAGTTACCGTGGAAACATCATCATCTTGTACAACATTGATTCACCAGTAAATCCCACAGACTTCAAACAATGACAGTGAATGGAGATGCTTTTTTTTAATGTTTCTTCAGTTTTCTCTCTTTTTGTTATAATAACCCTCCAATGTAACATCAGCATGATATAGTAAATTGATTAAATATAGGAAAATACCTGATTTTCACTGAAAATATGCAAAAACACAGAGGTAATATTATGATAAGTCACTTGAGAGAGGTTATATAGAGAGAAAAAAATAATTTGGGAACTGACATTAAGTTTTCACTGGGTCTGTATGAGTTAAATTTAAAGCAAAGATAATTAAAACTATCATCTACAACAATGATTCACCAGTAAAGCCCATGGAGTTGGATCAATGACAGTGGACACTCGGTTTATGTTCAGATATGTGGTGCTGAAAATGTCACTATTTCTTCAGTTTTCTCCATCTTTGATATAATAATCTCAGCTTTACTCTGAGCTTTTGTGAACACCTAAATGATTAGATGATATTCACTGGGGGAAAAAAATACAAAATACAGAGGATAATATTCCAACAAATGGTGATAAATCACTTAATGACAGTTAAATAAAGAGAAAAGTCCATTTGGGAACAGATACAAAAGTAGCACTGGGTCTTTAGGGGTTTAATTAAGTTTAATGTGAGAGAGAAGAAAGTAGATGGTTAGTTATGGTAGAAAGTTATTACAGTTACAGGCAGAGCTTGAAAAATATTTTAGAAATTTAGAGGTAGAGCATTTAAAATCATAGTCATGGATTAAAAAAAATAGGGCTGTCTTTTCTTGATCGCAACTAATCTCAGAAATTTCATAGTTAATTGCGATTAATCTTGATTTACTTTGCATGTGTAAAAT
>JAPSES010074367.1:0-10473 GCA_029822895.1 Maxillicosta whitleyi
TGGCTCCATTGACCCCAATGTTAATGAAAATTTCAAAGTGATCCAGAATCCAGGATTTCTTCTGGATCACCCCCAAACGTTAATGGGTTCTTCCCAGCCCCACACTCTATGCCTCCACCAAATTTGATGGAAATCGGGTCAGTAGTTTTTGCGTAATCCTACTAACAAAGAAACAAACAAACAGACTCAGGTGAAAACATAACCTCCTTGGTGGAGGTAATGAACAACACAACAGAAAATACCTTCCATTGTACATGATATTTGTGAAAAGTCAGTAGTGCAGACCTCTCAGTCAGTGCGCTGATTCTCTGTTTGCACAGACTCGTATGAACTCTTAGGAAATTCGAAATAATTTGCTGGATGTATTGAAGAATAACTGCCACAAATGTATCAAACTCATCACACTAGTATTGATCAGATACAGATACTTACAGTGGTGTCCATACTATGGATATTTACATCCATATGCCCAGCCCTAATTTCTACAGCACTATAGCATTTGAACTGTTCTATTCTTTTATAATATGATATGATATTAAAAGTATTTTCAGTTATCTGCACTTCTGACGCAGTAAAGGATGCATGTACGTCTGACACATCTACTATTTAATTTTGCCATTTTAAAACAGGAAATGCATTTTTTTTAGATACATGAAACAAACTCTTTCCAGTCATATTTGAACTTAATCTCATTATTATTGGTTGAAGAGCATTCCTATTAAATCTGGATCAAAAGATGAAGCTAGTCTTTAATCGCTCAGTAATTAATGAGTGGATTTCTAATGATTAGTCATGTGTGATGCTGACAAAGATAGCGTTACACAGTAAGTGAAAATCCTTTACATCCATTTGGTTTTTTGAAAGATCATTTGAGCCTGCATTAATTTCTTGCTTAAATTAAAGAAATGCTAAAAGCCCCCGTTGACTAATGAATTACAGTTTAATTTTCGTCCCACTTCTTCCCAGCACAGTTAAATAAACCCAAATCTCTCCGGTTTCCACTTAAACCATTTGCACCTCTCTCTCTCCAGTGTCTATCAAAGGTTATTGTTCGGTGATAATTCCAATAAAACAAGTGTTTTAGGTGAAAGCTGCTCTTTGAACTGTCATGTCTGGGAGCTGGTTCACTGAAACACTGTGATTTTCATTTTATTTCAAAACAAACGCCTGCTCATTTGTCATTTCACATTGACTCCGATCCCTTATTAATTGACTCCTTTATCCCGTCTCCCAGTTTGAGCCTCTCTGCATGCCTGATCTTCTGTTTTGTTCTGCCATCTGTACACAATGGAAATCAAACCCCCCCTCCTTTCCCAACCATCATTTTCTGTCTTGTTCTTGCCTTTGTTTTGTCCTCGCTGTTGTTATTACAGAAAAGAGGAATGTGAACAGTTCAGGCTAGGGACTGCAGCCGCTTGAAAGGTTGTAAAAAATGTCACACAAAAACCGAAACAAAGCAGTGCCGCTGTCTTTTAATGGTCTGTGATTGTTCTACTGATGAACCTGATGAACCTGGATTCTCTATCTACCAGTTCCAGCATCATATTGGTGGTACTAACAAGTGGACACATTGATAACAGCTGGACATTCTTTGGCTCCCATCTCCAAAATCCTTACTTGTTTAATGTCTGACTATCATAGTGCGGACGTACAAAGAGAAGTCAGGTCAGATCCACTGGGGTAAAGTGCCAGTCGACTCACTTTAATATGGTTTCTATCTACACGCTATCTTGGTTTGAGGATAAAGTGGAAAGCAAACCCAGTGGAACTGACTTTACCGTCTGTTCTTCATCCTCTGGACATCAAATCACGGTACGGCTGTGGTTCTTTCAAAGACTGATATCAATATTATCTAAAGGTATTGACCTCATTCTGAACAAAGAGATGAAGGAGGCTCGGTCAGTATTAAGAAAAGCAGGTGAGAAGAATTAGCAGGGCTGCCCTTTAAAGTAAAACAAAGTCAAAACTCTTTTTTTTTTTCTTTTTTTTTCACTGAACTGCACCTCCCTATCTAGAACACCAGAAAATTTGGTCTCACTACGAAAAATGAGAAAGTAAATGGAAATGGAGACCATCAGCCTGGCACAGTTTACTGTGACATCTTGTTGTTTCCTGCTTCGTCACTTTCTGCTCCAGTTCTACTAAATGTTTAGTGAGACCACATTTGGCAGGATTACTTCCATTGCCATCCAGTTTGATCGCCACGGTCCAGGTGCAGGGTGATGGACTTGTGTTTTGAACAGTGGCAGCTTGTCAAGAGAGGGTGCCATGTGTCTCATGAAGAAGACAATAGGAATTACATCCAATAATTTTGTACAAACGTGCATATTTAACTAAAACTATACATGATACAGCCACTCAGTACTGTGTATAATCTGCTGTTTTCACCATCGTTTTCAGTCGTTAGTCAGCAGTCAAGTCTTCTTTTCCTTCTGGTGTTTCCCTTCAAGGGTTGCCAAAGCGAATCATTTGCCTCCATCTAACCCTGTCTTCTACATTCTCTTCTCTCACACCGACTCCCATCATGTCCTCTTTGACTCCATCCATACACCTCCTCTTTTCTCCTCCTCTACTCCTCCTGCCTGGCAGTTCCACACTCTCCATCCTTCTACCAATCTCTTCCCTCTCTCTCCTCCGGACATGTCTGAACCATCTCAGCCTGGCCTCTCTGACTTTATCCCTAAAACCTCTAACATGTGCTGTCCCTCTGATCTACTCTTTCCTGATCCTATCCATCATTGACTCCCAAACAGAACCTCAGCATCTTCATCTCTGCTACTTCCAGTCAGCAGTTAAGTGACGTGATGTATTTCCTGTTTGGGGCACAAAAATTTGTACCTGAGGGCTATAGTTTAATCAAAATCAAATTTAATTGTATTTATATAGTACCATATGATAACAACAGTCATCCCATGACACTTTACATATAGATAGAGCCGGTTGAAACCAGACGTTCAAGCCAATTTACAGAAACCCAACAGAATCCTGCAGGAGCAAACACGTATGACTGGTGACAGTGGAAGGAAAAACGGCCTTTTAACAGGCAGACACCTGGAGCAGACCCTCACTCCTGGAGGACAGGTGTCTGCTTTGACCAGTTGGAGTTAGAGATAGAGGGTTAGGAAAAGAAAGAAAGAGAATAGAGGAGACCAGAACTATAAAAAAGTAGATTAGCTGGTGCTGGCACAACCACTAACACCCACAACAAATGTCCATGACAGTTAATACTACAACTACAAATACTAGCATTAAAAGTGAACATACCATCGATACAAATATAAGCACCAACAATTCATGTACCACTAAGGTATCATAAATATACCATAATAGACTCTCATTATAAACAGTACATGTGCAGTAAACCCCCTAGAAAAGCCTAGGGCCACAAAAAAATTCACACCCAGGCACCTCCCACAGGAGTAAATGTCACATGCCAAAAAGAACCAAGACGTTCCTCAGAAATGCAAGCTCAGTACATTGTAATGGGGGATAGTTCCGTGGTAGCACTGCTGACTGCCACACAGAAAACGGGAGTTTGAGTCCTGGCAGAAACAATAACAAGCTCTTCATCTGTAATTTGACTTTTGCTTTTTAATGTCATGTTTTGTACCCACACTACCTTTAGCTGTGGTCTAGATGCTTTGTCCATACTGGCAGTGGGAAAGACACTTGTCTGGGACATGTCTGACTTTATACAAGGATGGAGAAATGTGTATGTGTGAACGATAGACAGGGGAAATTTACACTTAAAAATAAATGACTGAAAAGACAGTGTGTTTTTATTTTATTTTAAATGAAAATTTGGGTGTTTTTAAGAAACTAGTCCCTAAAAACAGGACACGGGGGGTTAAAAAAAAATCAAACCAGATGCAGACTCATGTTATGAAGCAAGTTTGGAAGCACTTAAGGTCTATTTTAAAATGAAATATTTACCGAGATTAAAGAGAAACTGTTTTTCAGATAAAACATATTTTTATATTATTTTACATTATTTTTTATACAAAAATCTGCATGCAATATGGTCAAAAGGACACAAAAAATACACCTGCTATTCTTTTTAAATATCTTTTTACTCTCTCAAATGTACGTTTTGAGAATTGAACTAATTATGCAAGGGAGAAATGACCGCTGTTGCAAAATCATTAACGATTTTATATATGCATTTAAATGGACAGGTTCTGCATGTAATTCAAGTGGACACTATGGGTTATAAGACTATTTACAGACATGTTTTTAAGATCAAATGCACTGACACCTAGGTAGCTTTTCCCGTCTTATTTTTGGACCTAATATTTTATTAAAAATTCATTAATTTCGGAATGGCTCAGCAAGCGTAGGAATTTTTTTACATTCATCTAAGGTTGTCATTAGGCATATCCTGGGGGGAAATATGTATAACTTTCTCTCTTATTACTGGGTCTAAAAAAGCTGGCAAAGTGCCAGATACCAAAATGAATGCATGAGTTTCATAGAAGCGTACGCTTTGGTGTATCCAAGGGTATGATATGTGGTTATGCTGCATCTGGAAAATGACTTGCATACTGTGCCTCACCAAAAAATAATTTCACCAACTAGAACTAAGACAAACCCAACTTATTGGTGCTGCTGTTTATTAAGCAGGGGATTAGTTCAGTAACACCACATCCACCAAATCAGAGTCAATACCTGAGTGATTTAACAACTGCTGTTTACATCTGTACCTGTTAACTCATTTTGCAGTTGTATGAAGAAGTGTATTACACAAAATGGCACCAAAAATACTAAACAACATATATTTAGTGTAGATATTGAAAGGCAAACCATGCAGAGTTTGATCCTGAAACCACACAAGTGAGTGTTATGATAAGGCTCATAAAAATATAAAGTTATTATGAGATCTTTGCTAAATTCACCATTTGTTGATCCACAGTTCAGACTAAACTGTGACTGTTCTGACCTTGTTTGTTCCAAACAAATCTTTTGTACAGAAAATGGAGGTGACTTATGGTTTTACCGTGTTTTTAGTCTAAAAATACCTAAACAAAACTATCAGCTGATGCAGCACGTGCATTTTAGAAGACAGTGTTATTTTGACTGATTGTCAAAATAACCAGCTGTGAGTTTTTGTTTAAAGAAGAAAACTCAGAATACAGATGTGTGTAAACAATAACTTTTATACTTATGATACAGTCTGTGGACAGTATAAGTCATAAGCACCAACTCTCATCACACATCTTCCTGCCAAAACGTGTTAAAATTTAAGAAAAATGTTAATGATTGTTTATCTAATTCAATCAAACTAAGTGAAGTAATGTGTTGAGTAGGAGTGTAATGGTACAGAAAAATTTCCACTGGGTATGTTTTTTGTAGAGGGGTCTTAGGTTGAATACATTTTCGGTACATCTTCGGGACAGTGAAACTCAGTTAGGGAGGGTTTTTTAACATTGTGGTGCTTTACATCCTTTTTGGAATCATTGGTATCCATCTATCCTGTTATTTATAAATGAGAAGTTGACGACACTGGACTGTTGTGCAACTAAGTGCCAACAGTCATAAAGGTCAATAATCAGCCTCAACGGGAAACTGTTTTAAAAGTAGCAGGGTAGTTATTAGATGAACTCATTAGAAATGCATAATTAGGAATAAAAACATCAATATTACACAGACTTTTTGGCCAGTTTTCCTGTTGTGGAAAGCAAATTGGCCCAGATGGCCTGTTTGATCGTTATAGCACTAATGATCTGCTATTATGCTTTAACATTTTTATGTGCCACTTTGAATAGACATTTATTTTATTTAAAGAAAGACTAAAATAAGACAGAATATACCTATAAATAAGGAGAACACACACTGAAAGAGTGCATAAAGTTGGATTTATTATTTTAAAATTCTAAAGTCATATTCACAGAGACTGTTTTGGGAACTATATGTTTGACCTATTCTTTCCCAAAAGGCATGAGTCACACCTTTTTAATCCAATGAGTGCACTATTAATACCCCTCGTATTTATGCTCTCATTCGCATAATAGTATTGATTCACAGTTATATGTCGTCCGTCCATCTGGCTTTACTCTGGTGGCTTTAATGTGTGTTTTAGTCCTGTGACAACCATTGCAAACACACTTAGGGCTCGGTGTGAGCATAAGTAAAGAGTTAGGCTTGACAGAGCACTAATGGAATTCTCCCATGAGCCTTTAGAAGCCTTTCATATGTCTTAATGAGAAAACGTCTCAAGAATGCATAATATGTATGTGTGTGCGGTATGAAAACGTCTTGTCTTCCACATTTGTGTGTACATCTGAAGGCTAGGATACTTGTTCCACGCACGAGGCTAATGCTGCATTAGCTGCTAAGCCTCTTAGCCACTTCCAAGTTAGGCCTTTCCTCCGTCTGAGGTTAACGCTGTTGTTGAAACCCGTCACCACAATTATCCCCAATCTTGTCATTCCTGCCCTCCCACTGCTCCTTTAACCACCTCCCCTGACAAAAATACTAGGACTAAATTACCTTGCATGTATCCCACAGCACACACATTCCCTTTATTATCATTCAGGGACCAGTTTACTGTTATTGATCTCCCCCATGTTAATTGAGGTAAGGGGTCTTTTTCTACCAATTCCTCTATTGATCTGAAATGCCATCAGTCAGAGGCTTAATTAAGCAGCTAATAGAGGAAAATGCTATTGATTCCACAGTGCCATGGCAGTTTTATGTGTGTGTATGTGTATATTTGTATATACATTCAAAGCAGATAACGTTTCCGTAAAGCAGGAGTTATTTAAATCGCTACAAATGCACAGGTGTTGGAATCCAACTCGCACCTGAAGTCAGACCGAACTGGATCTTCCATTAAGCTCCTAATAAGACAACAAACAAACCTATGGTAGGATGAAGTCGCCAGATTAAGTCGTTGTTTTAACAATTTTACATTTACAGACAACACAGATGTGTACAATCTGAGCACTGAACTAAAATCAGTGCTTTGAGACATTTCTAAATGCATGTCACGTACAGTCTACTGGTTTTGTTGATATTTTGTAGGTCCTGAATAAAGCTCTAATAACAACCGTATCTCTCAGGAATGGCAACAATATATTTTTTAATGATTTAGTTTCATCGCAAACAGCACTAACTCTACCAAAGCATTGTTATTGCCTAAATTTAAGGTGTAACTACAGTTGTAATGGAGGCGAAGTCCTGTAGTATCTGCCATCCACCACCTGCTGTGTACTGACTAGAGTTGAAAAAACAACAACAACAAAAAAAAAAAAAAACAACATGTATGAGTACAGGTCAGTGATAAATGGCATTAAAATCACATGTTTGCTAACACACGCAATATAACCAGTACCAGTTCTCTCAATAGTGATTTTAGTTATTTTTTTACAATCATTTTAAATGTTCCACTCCTGAATTTATAAGATATTTTTTTGTGGTTTGACTATAAATAATACTTTTCTACCACAACTATCACATCTCCCATTAAATTTAACAAAGGAAATATTGATGTTTATTAATTATAAGGACAAAAATATTGGGACATATCATACATGCTGATTTCAGATATAAACATCAACATTAAAAGTAAATAGGCTATGATATTTATCACAATGTAAAACTATATTATGACATGTGGCATTATTGTTTTGTCTCTCAGACCCCTTTTAGAAAAGAAACACCTAAATTCAACGCGTCCCAATAGTTTCGTCTATAGGCAATTCTACTATCAGGCTAATGATATATGAGCTAATGCTAAATGCTAGCTTACAGCAATTACCTCCCTGTGTCCTCTTACAGTCATGTTAGTGAAACCTGTTACACAGCTACAGTGAAGCAGCTGATTGGAAGAAAAAAGGTGTTTTATCAAATCAAAAGGAACTCTAACTCAGCAGGCAAATGAGCTTTCATATGGATGTGTGAGTCAAAGCTAACTATGACAGTTATAGCCTTTTATACAAACTCAGGTATTATTAATGTAGATCTAATGTCATGAAAAACGTAAGAGTGGATCGCCAGATCATTTATTACAAATAGAAGTAAAAGAAATGCCATAATAAGAAATAATTATTGATTTACTATATTTAGGGTGAAGTTATACTTGACAAGTTTTTTCTTTTTTCCTTTAAATTTGCAAAATGCATTTGTCTGTGTCTGCTCTGCCATTGGCTCTTTGTATTTATGAATTATTTCGGTTCTTTCCTTTTGCTTAAAACAAAATAAACACTTTTTTTTTTTTTTTTTAAGTACAGTACATCTCTCAGAATCTGGGTTTTTTCACTCTGTTCTAGATCAGCTGATGATCTGTAAACTTCAAGTGTTTTTTTCCTTGATTTGTTTTCTATTTATACAAAAAAAAAAAAAAATCCATGCAAGCCATACTCCAAACTGGGAAAGAAAGCTCACTCCACTGGTTTGTCAGGGACAGTAAGAAAATAAATATAGGATAGTGTTCTGAAGTGGAGGATATTTCTGTGAGGGACATTCTATTGATAATTCTTTCTCCTGCTAATGCCTGTGGCTGCTGGAGAAACAAACATACAACAAACATTAGCCTATGTGTATTATGGAGCTGTCATTACACTAGTTTGAATATGGTGTAATAGTGAATATTTGTGCAAACAGCTGATGTTCACTTATGGTTTCCATGTTGCTAAAAAGCCACCAAAGTAACTAAAATGAAGGAAAATGGTAGAGAAAATGTGATGATTTTTTTTTTTTCTTCCAATAATGACCATTAGCGTGTTCAGAATAAACTAAATTCAACTCCAACTAATTTAACTTCCCAACCTTTTTTGGCTCATGACCCCATTTTAACATCAGATCATAAGATCCCAGACATTCAACCCTTAGACGTTCTGTTGGGTTCAGTTTTCTGACTGTGACTGTTCAGACAGGTTGAAACATAGTAACAGATGCAGTTACAAGATCTCATGGTCAATAAAGATATGCCCTCTGAGATATATCCTTCATTTTATCTGAATTCCATTTTTAATTAGAATGAAATATATATTGAATCATGTAAAACATTCCTTTTCTACTGTAGCACTCTGAGATTCATGGAATTAAGTTTGTTATAAATAAAATGTATTATTATGACTATTATATATTTAATTTTACTAAATTATTTATTTTCTACGTATGGTTTTATGGTGTATTTATATAGGTGTGTGTGTGTGTGTGTGTGTGTTATATCTTTCTATGTGATGCATAAACAATAAGTATGACATGTCACGTTTTTTGTTTCCTGAAATGTTGATTGTCTGTCTTTGGGAGAAAAAAGGTGAATTCTTGTAAAAGAGAAATCAACATTTTTTATTTATTTATTTTTGTTGTTGTTTGTTTCGTTCAATGGCTTTGCATGTTTCTTGTGTAATTATTGTTTGTGGTTCTTTAAGTCTAAGTACATGGTTGTTTAAACGTATAATTTCATTTCAACAGAAAAAATGCTGAATTATATTGAATACTTTGAAATAGAGAAAAAGTTATTTAAAAATACTTTTTCTCTTTATAAGAGCACATGGCCAACTTGGAGTGAGAATGAATTTAACTCTTAATTGAAAAGAATGGCCTTATTATGTCTCTGACAGCTACAATGAAGCTTTTGATTAAAATGCAGTCACACACACACACAGAGTTCTGACTTGAAATAGCACTGTAAATGTAAGTCCATCCTCAGTGTGTTCTTTTTGTACAGTCCTCTCTCCATCAAACCAGCTTTCTCCATGACACACTTTTTCATTTCATGGCTGCAGTGTCTGCTGCTATTGGGCTTTACAGTATGTTTTCTGTGCATATCTGCAAAGTGAGTTTGATGTAAAAGCTCTCCTTGTCAAAGGGACTGATGCCGGCTCTGCATTTTAGTGCTGTTGTCATCTTTGCTTTTCCCCTCCAACTTCAGAGTGCATCGTGACAGCAGAGAAAATCAACCTGTCCTTTTGGAAAAAACTTTTGCCATCATTTGGACAAGGTCAGGGCTCCGCTTTGAGAGTTTTTGCGATTACTTTTCCTATTTCTTTCCTTCTTACTTAACATTCCTCTGCTGCTGACCTACACATGTTTTTTTTGGTTTTTTTTTTAGAAACCAAGACTTTGAAACTCATAATTAATAAAAGACTTCTCCTATCTCTGTTACCATAGTGAGTCCTCTTAGCATGTCCTGTCCTCAGTTAGTGTGTGAACCTTCCTCTGACATTAATGATTTAGTTGAAGCAGAACATGGTCATGTGACCAATGCTGTGTTCTGAACAAGCTGCTATTCCCACTGTACCCACTAAATATGATATGGAAATCAGCATCTACACAGGCCCGGAATCAGGAGATTGAAGAGGATTTGTGATGGACCGGCTCATGTCACTCTCAGGTTTGGGCTTGTTGGATGAGAAAAATACACTGTCCAACCAAAAAAAAGAGTCACATCCAATATTTGCCGTCACCACCTTTGGTTCTGATTCCAGGAGACATTCAGTGGATTTAACTGCACCAATAGTTCTGATC